>JANHGN010010414.1:26560-48021 GCA_024605025.1 Megaceryle maxima | reverse complement strand
CCTGTCTCTGCTGTGCTGAGGACTCCAGAGCTGCCCCAGCACTGCAGGGGGGTCTCCCCAGAGCCCTGGGAGCAGAGTGGCAGGATCCCCCCCTCCCCTGCTGCCCAGGTTCTGCAGATTTATGCTGTGGGTGAATTTACTGCTAGCAGGGGAGAGGTCTCCCTGCACCTGGGACATGATGGGCAGGGGCCAGAAAGGCTTCCCATGTGCTTTTGCATGATGGATCCACCCCATGCCAGCGATTCAACTTCCATGGCTCCCTGGTGCAGGGGCTGCGGTTGGGCTGGCAGTGCCCACGCTGCCGGTGGATGTGTGACTACTCTGAGCAAAGAAGGATGAGGCCGCTAGATGAATTTTCATTTGCCATCAAGATCAAGACCTGAAGCCACCTGTTCAGAGCCAAAGGGCAGCTGTCTGCGGTCGCTGTGGTGTCCACCCTCATCGCCCGTGTTCAGCTCTCCCTCAGTCGCTTGTTGCTAAATTGTCGATGATTTGCATTCCTTATTTGCAATCCAAATCCAGTGACCTGCCACTGAGCGGCTTCCGTACCTGCACCCATCATCGTGAGTGCTCACAGAGCAGGCAGAAACAGCTGATTGACAGCTGCCCATCAAAGGCATTGCCCATCATTTGTCTGCTGCAGCAAAGGGCTCATCCTGGAGTTATTCTCTAGAGGTTTTCATAACCTATGAAAGGATTTTGTTCTTCCTCAGTGACTTTTTATGTGTCTGTGGGAATAGCTCTCTAAACTCCAGAAAAGTCAGAACCAGAATAATTCCTCGCCTTGAATAAACTTTGTGAAAAATGTGATTGTTTCTCTCTGAAGTGCTGGCACCCACTGCTGAAACCCGCAGCGCTTCTGGCACGGTTCTCAGACGCAGTTGTCAGTGAGGAGGGGGTGGTTGTTTTTCTTGCAGCAGCAGCAGGTAGTTGAAGCACAATGTTCTACGATTCTGTTTGTTAAACAGCACCAGGAAAGCGGTGCCTTTGTGGCAATGGCAGAGCTTTTCCTCTAGCTGGTGGAACAGCTGAAGGGATTTCCTGTTAAACAGGAGCAGGTAGCTGGTTCCAGAGCTGTAACGTGGCACAGCAGTAGGTAAAACATGATGAGATTTGAGTATTTTTGTCAGGGTGTGTGGTATTTTAGACATTATGAACCATAGAGAGAGCTTTATGGGTAATATCTGCACATCTGGAGTGACAACTGGAGGATGGATGCTCCAAACAGCTGGGTTTTTACCTTCCTGTTCCCACTGATATATTCTGGTGTTTCTGGGCTCACCACTGAGCGCACTTCCCTTGACTTGTTGAACAAAAGTCTGCCTTGATGGAAAACCTCGTATGAAAGGAAAGCTGGTACAGTGTTAGTGGATTTGATCTCGTGTAAGCATGTGGAAACCCAAGAAATATTAATATAGAGGGACTTTGAATCGTCTGTTTTGTTTTCTCTGGATGCAGAGGCAAAAAATCTAAATAGCAAATGTTTGAGTGCAGTGAGGAATAATAAATTACACGCTGGATGAAACCCCTTTCTTCCCCAAAGCTGCAGGTAGAGCATTTCCCGTGCTTTACGCATCACCAGGCGACACCGCTGAAGTCGTTCAGAATGCTGTGGCGTTAGGCAATATACATTTGATTTTACGTATACATATTTCCCTCGGTTGTAAGTTTCATAAGAGCCTTTACACAAAGTCTTTAAAACAACTTTGGTAAAAAAGCAAGTGGACCACTCTGTAGGAGTTGCAGTGGGGGTCTCAGAGGGCACTGCTGGGCCCTGGAGCAGGAAAGGGGCTCCCTGATGCCACCACTGCTCACACTGGCAGGCAAGAAATCAACCACCGACCTGTGTGGTGGTGGTGAGGGGGTTGGCCAAGGCCAAGATGAAATTGGGTTGAGGACGTTGCGTGGAAATTGCAGGTAAAGGAGGAAGACAGAAGGGTGCGTTAGGGCATGGATGTCTCCAGGGCTGCAGGGTCCTGGGGTGGTGGGGAGCCGTGGTGCAGGACGCGTGACCTCCTCACTGTGACGTAAAGCACTGGGAATGCTGGACAGACCTCTGTGCCTCAGCTGGGCTCACTCCCTTGTGTGAGCTGTGGGCCTGTAACGCAGCTCTGGGCCGTTTGGGCTGCTCGTCACCCTTCTGCCAGATCGTAACACAGCCCATCTGAATGCTTGTCCAGTCCGTGCCGTTATATAAATTATTTTCCAATATTATCCCAGACAGAAATACAGCAGCATATAAGGAAGCGTGGATGCTTTGTACAAGAGGGTCATGATGGATAAAAATGATAATGGCTACTGTAGCACCATAATCAAAGTCTAATTGTCTCATTAATTAAGAGCAATATTCGGTTATGTATCGGGTCCTAGAGTGATTATGACTCAAATGCCTACTAAAACGCACGGATTTATCTTCTGACTTGCAGTTTTCGGCCAGGCAAAGCATTTGGTGGAGGTCAAACAGTTCAATTGCTGCTTTAAAATGCAGTTGAACTTTAGGCAAGAATAATCACCGATCTGCCGCCCCGCTGGCCAGCCCCCGGGCGCCGGGAGCCCTCACGGCGGCTCTAACTGCCGCCAGCCGGCACAAGGAGACCTCCTGGCACCCGGTCGCCCAGAAGCTGGGCCTGGGATGAAGGAGTGAGGCACCTCGAGGGGTCCTGGACCACAGGCCCTTCATTCACCCGCCAGTCGCTGACAGCTGCTGAAGTGTGAACCCCAGAAATGTCTCCCCCTCTCTCCGATTTTCTGACACCAGTCAGGCTAATTTTCAGAAGTTCCCTGCCAAACGTGGACCGCTGGTAACACTGGCGGTTCTGGGGTAATTAGATCAAGATTCGAGCAATTTACTGTAGGGCCTGAACTCAGATCATCCTTCATTCGTCTCTGTGCTAGATCTGTCTTTAAATTAGATTATAATGAGCTTGGCAGTGCTATTAATAATAGAGCAAATCATGGGAGAGTGTGGTTTTATTTCATTGGTATAATGTGCACAGTTGTGCTGCTTTTGCTCATGCAAAGTAGGTGGCTGCCGCAAGTTTCAACCCTTTTAATCATAAAAATCAAATAGCAGCATACACGAGTTTCTAAAAATTAAAACTGCTTGAGCTCCTTTACAGCAATAAAATGGGTTTAACACAGGAAGTTTAATAAATTATTTTGAGATGACATTACTTGATTTAAATATCATTAGGGTCATACCTCTGAAGGTTATTTTATTGAAATGTTGCAGTTTCTGGTTTTAATAAGTGAGTATTTGCCTCCCTTCAGGTAGAGTGAGGTGGGCCCACTGCAAAGGGAGAGGGCAGCTGGTGGGGCTGGCACCTCCATTTCCCTCCTACATGGCAGATGGATGGTCTCCCCTGCCTGTCCCTGTCCCTGTCCCTGTCCTTGTCCCCAACCCCAGCTGTGGGCCAGGGTTCTTTGCCCCCAGGCTGCAGGGGCAGTGGCCAGTGAGGATGGAGAGGATGGCACTGGGACTGCTTTTAATGAGAGACATGAGCAGTTTGGGGAGCCTGACACATGCCAGGCTGTGGAAAGTTACCGTGGACCTTCCTTGGGGATCTTTAATGAGACTTCTACAAAATTTTGATTAACGACTTTGGCATAGAAAGAGATTGCACTGAGGAAATTTGCTGACAGTGCAAAGTGCAGAGATGTTGTTGGTGCAGGAGTGGGCTGGACTAGTGCACTGAGTTAACAAGATGACCTTAAGCACTGGAGTAACCTAATTGGGATGAAGCTTAATGGAATGAAATGCAGGAACCTGCACCTGGGGTCCAAGTGCTGCAGCAGAAGGGCAGGACCGTGCCAGCCTCTCCCAGGGCGCTCACCGCCCTCCAGCGCCGGCATCTCCCACACCGTGCGCTGGCTCGCCTGACGCTCGCGGCTTCTGGAGGAGGGGGTGCAGAGCTTCACTGGAATTCATTTCTGGAGTCTGGAGAGGACAGGCTGAAGGCACGTTGTTTACAACAGAGTGCTTCGTTAACGATGATCGGCTTGATTAGCAGTGTAGGGTAAAGCACCCGTGGTCAACTGCAAACCCGTAACCCATTCTGATCAGCGTCATGATTACTGGTTTAAATCCTGTATTCTATAGATAGAAAGGAAACATACATGAGCTTGATTCTTCTTTACTTGCTTTATTTTAATTAAAAAGAAAAAAAAAGAGTGATTTTTCATTGAATTTCATCTCAAGAAGATGGTACCATTTCACAAGCTGTTTCCCTCAGCCTGAATCCATGTTGCTGCTGGAGACTGAATCCCACTTCCCAGTCCTTTTAGAGCGTGCCTGTTTCTCATAGCTTTCCTTCTGATAGAAACATCAACAAGATAAATGGAACATAAACAGAAATGCTCTTGGGTTTACCCTTCTGTAAAGAACAAATGTAAATTTAAAAAATCAAGTATTTGGACATCGTGGAAGATGGAGATCACACCCTGCTCTCTACAGTAGGAGGTACATGTGGAGCACTGGTCTTTGGTCGGGTGAAGTGTCTGAACTGGGAGTGCCCCCAGACCAGGAGCTGTAACTGGGTCTGTGAGGCTGGTCTGAATTTTGAACCAAGAGCTGGAGATGAATGACCTGTTCATCTTGTGTTTCCAGTGATCTTCAGTGAGGGTCACTGGAAAGGCTCCACCAGAACGTGTCCTTCAATACTGTATTGCCACCAGAAACCTTCTCCTAAGCCTCTGGAATGGCATAAACACCAGCATAGGAGATCTTGCCGTTTCCTTTTTCTCACGTACAGGGATAAATATAGATTCAGTGCGGGTGAGAGACAGTAAATTAAAATTCTAAAAGAAGATGTTTCTTTGCAAGTTGTACTGTATAGTACTATGAGAAAACATTGGGAGCATCCAATAGCAGAGAGAGGTCTGATCCAGACAGACAGGGGACCAGTCTGAGAGCTAGGGTTAGTGGGAAAATAGAAAAGCTTCTCCCACCTCAGGCACAATTCTGGGCCAAAGCAGGACAGAGCCAGCAGGGACCCACCCTCCGAGGAGCGCGGGGTTTGGGCCAGCACCCAGGTCCAGCTGCCGTCAGCCCCGCAGCACTCGCATGAGGGTGCAGCAGAGCCGTGTCCTGACACACAGGGCAGCTTTGGGCTCAGTCTCTGCCTTGCTTTTATCTTACCTTTCATCATAGAGCCAGTAAAAAGATAACTTGGTCTTTCACAGCTTGACCTGAATCGGCGAGACTGGCAGAAGTAAACATCTTCTGATTTCCACTTCGAACAATTTGATATGCAGCTCCGAGAGGCTAAAAAAAGAATCCTTTCATCTTCGTTTCCTGAAGTCGTGGTTGGGCTGTTTTGGTTTTTTTTTTTTTTTTTAATCATATTCTAAATTCATAGATAAAACCCCAGACTATTTTATTGGATTAAGAATGACCACAAACAGCACAGAGCGTCTCCCCGTGACATTAATATGCCCGTAATTGATATATTCGTTCTGTGTTCAACTCATGAGGTTGAGGTTGCTGTTCTTACTCTGGTGCACTCTCCGTGCATCTCCCAGCGCGTGCTTGTGCACAGGTAGAGGTTTATCTCTGGTGGCAAAAATCTAGCAGAACAGTAAATTATACTTCTCACCAGGGGACAAATCAACCCATGGTTTTGTGTTCTCCAGTTGCTTTCCTGCAAAAGCAACACGTGGCCCAAGGCCCAAGTTGCCAAGAGGATGTGAGACACCCAGTCCCACACGGTGCCAGCCAAGCCAGCCCCACCACGTGCCCACAGCTGGTACCGGCTGCAGGACATGTGCTGGGCTGCAGCTGGGGAAGGTTTTGGTGATAACCCAAATATTTATCACCATTGGTATAAAGCTGTTAACTACAGTCCAGCTGCATGGGGTGTCTGTCAGCTCATTTTTGAAAAATCAGCTGCTGTACTTAATTAAATGAGAAACTAACACATAACTGTGTTTCTTGACACATTTCTACTTTATTCTCAGAATTCTGAGAAAGTCCCAGTGCACTTCTCTGACACTACCAGACTCCTTGTCTATCCAAAATGGTCCCGAATAGCTGGTGTTCCTATGCACAGCTAAAAATATTGTGTCCAGCCCCCTCAGAATCCATATATTACATATCTGGGGGAAAAATCAAGCCCTGGGAAAGAGAGTGATAAAAGGGAGGAAAGTATGATTAAAAAGTATGGTAAAATCAGGATTAAAAGTTCTTAATTCAGCTCTGCCAGGCAGGAGGCCGATCTAATTGCCTGAAGAGGCTCTGGCTTTAGCTTTTATTCTACTATTTAAGAACAAAAATAATTACTATAGAAACCGCACAGCCTAACGGTACTCGGTGCTTGCAAAAGGAATCAACACTACAGTTGGACCTGGCCAGGCTGGATCGATGGGCTGGGGCCAGTGGGATGAGGTTCAACAAGGCCAAGGGCTGGGTGATGTCCTTGGGTCACACCAACCCCCAGCACCACTCCAGGCTGGGGCAGAGCGGCTGGGAAGTGCCTGGTGGGAAAGGCCCTGGGGGTGCCAGGGTAGGATTGGACTCGATGATTTTAAAAACCTTTTCCAACCAAAATGATTCTATTCTAGGACTGCAATTAGACTTTGACACAACTTAATGGCACGTAGATCTTCTTGGTCATATCCCAGAGTATAACACTGAAATCAGACTTACCTGACCGAGGCACTGGTCCTCCTTCCTTTGCTCCCACCAACACGAACTGGAGCTTTGCACACGCAGGGGGACAGCACTACAGCAACCTTGTGAGCAAATACTGCTGAGAAATCTTCTCTGAAGAACCTAAGGAAGCTCTTTCTCCAAAGCACGTGCAGGTCTGATTCGCACATAGCTGCCTCACTGTCTCCAGGTTGAGAGGACAGCTAACGCTTCTCCTTTCACATCTTCTCTATGGCTGGAGTCTGGATCCAGAGTTCCTCTGAAATGCTCATGGTGACCTTAAGTTGTTTTTGGGTCATCTCTTATTCTCTCTAACGAGGGAAGGACTTGGGCATTAATCACGGTGCCTACCCTTCCTTGTCAGCTGTAGAAACAAAGAGGCTGAGAGGAAGGGAGGGGAAAGAGCTCCCTCCTGACCTTTGCTGGTAATTAATCATGGAGTATGAGAATTTGTTTGCCCGCAACCTTGAAGAGTGATTGCAAATGATCACCTAGAGATAGGCTTCAGGTTTTTGTTTCCTTCTTCTTTTTTTACTCATTAGTAATTTTCCTGGCTAACTCTGGTGGTTGAAATTACATTTGACTTGAGCTTCTTCGATCTCCGCAGTGATGAAAACCAAAGAAAATTATAGGATAGTGAATTCTGCATAATTTCACTCATACCAAGAATTTCCAATTAGCAAGGCATAAATTGATCCTCTTTGCTTTAATATCTTGGGCTTTTTTCCCCGGCATACAGATAACAGCTGAGTTTTAATTCATTTTAATTCTATTACCATACATAACCATCATGCACTGTGATAAGTATCTCTCCTGTACACAAATGCCTTTGAGAACTACCCATCGAGTACTTATTTAACCTCATTGTTGATGGAAATAATAGCATTTACTGTGTCTGTTTATTTTGCCTCACTTATAGAGCAAATTAACTTTTTTACACAAACACACCGGTATTTCTTTTTCCGCTGACATTCTTCCCAGCGAGGCTCCACTTTCTAGGTTGCATTCCCTAAAGGTTTTCTACATCTTTGTTAGTGCACCACTCAGCACATGGAACCAGATTTTTATTCTCAGCGTTATTATTAAATATCATTAAAATGTGACAGAAAGTTTTACCGAGGTGAATGGGATTGGATTCTTACAGGAAATGTAGCACATTTAAATTACGATGTGGATGGAAATTCTGTCTTTTAGAAAAGAAATGCTAGGTTGCGACATATAAACATGTGTGCTGCATTATGTATATGCTCTATAATGCTAAAAAGAATAAAAGATCTTTTTATTGTTATTTTCCAGCTCCATAGGACAGCCTTTTTAGGTGTCTTGCTGAAAAATTATGCAAGTTAAACCAAAGTACACTAAAAAATCCTCCAGTGCAAGTGCGTATTTTTTACTACGGAAATAAATCTACTGCAGTTGGTAGTAATTATAGACTAATGATAAAAACAAGACCAAATTCCTCAGGGTAGAGGAAGTTCTTGCTGTGACACACACTTGGTGTTCATCAGGCTGTAGGAGGACAGCAACCAAAGGTGTGATAAGTGAGATTTACGCTGTTCCTCATGTTTAAAGGTAAAGAAACTGTCCTGAGCTGTGCCAGGTGGGCCCCTGGTAGGTTCCTGGCAATGGCCAGTCATTGTCACTGATGGGACTGACCGCAGACCTCCCCTGGGACACCGCCACGGCCAGATAATCAAGTGCCTGAGCAGCAGCAGAGCCTCGGCAGTTGGCCAGTCCTGGTCCAGCACAGCTGGGAAGGTGTTGGCCTGGCGGGGAGGAAAGTCCTTCTGTGTCCTTCTAGGTGAAAATTGATGGGATGTTCTTCCATCTGCCTTGCAATAGTCATTCCCCTCGGTGGCTTTTCAGGGGATGCTGCTCCCATCTCGAAAGCCAGGCAGGCTGACAGCAGTGCCTGCGCTGTGCACAGGGTGAAAGAAGCTATTGTCTTCATTTCCGAACACATTCCACTCACACTCTGCGAAGCTCGTGTCTGCATTCGGGGACAGTGTCACCCACCTTTGCGATGAATGCCTTGCAATCACTGCGCTAGCCTCGCCGAGCTGCCAGAGGAGCTGACGACGGCAAATCAGTTAATTATAGACCTAATTAAAATATTAATATTTTCCATGCTGGTGGTGGATGCACTTGCATTCTGCCTTCACCATCGTCGCCCCTGAGCCATGTGTGGCCCCCACGTGTGCTCCAGCTGCTGCAAACAGCCCCTCTGAGCTCCATGGCTGAAGGGCTTGGCCATGGACACGCACGCCATCAGTGGACCTTGTTTTACACCTTTTGGGAAACAGCATTTTCCCCTTAGATTTGGAGTTTGCAGCTTGCGTGGTGAGATGAAAGATGTATCTCTGGGACTTGGGCTGTAACAGGAAAAGTCTTAACAAATAAAAGCAGATTCTGGTTGTACCCGAAATAACACCTCTGAATGCTTCAGTGCAGCTGAAGAAAAGAGCAGGAAAGGAGCAGGTACAAACCCACGCAGCGGGAGGGTGTAAATCAGCTGCGCCTTCTGCACGTGGAAATGGGAGAGATTGGGCAATCTGAACGTTTTCCTTTTTGGAAACCAAACCCATTAAGCTTTGTCTTGGTGTTAGAACTTTTTCTCAGCTTTTTGTCTGTGTTGTCACTAAGGGAGGAGACTGGAATATAGGAGAGAATAAAACACACCATTCTTACAACGTGCTTTTTTACCTCTTGGTTCCGTACCCGCTCTCTGTGGCTTCTAAAACAGGGTGGTTTTTTATCTCTTCCCATTTAAAATGTAAAAGTTTGAAAAGTTGGGGGTTTTTTTCTGCAAATAATTAAGCATGTTCATGCATTCCTGGGTCTTCACCTCTTGTCACAGAAAAAACAAAATGGAAAATATAACCATATGGAGGAAGCAGTAATAACAGGATAAAATACTGTTGACCTCTTATCACTTTCGCTTGAAATTAGCATTTTATTTTTTTCCTCATTTGATGCACTGTCATTACAGGGTATGTGTGTGTTTTAGTATTTTTATTAACAAACATGGTAATTTAACAACCAGGTTAATGGCAGTTTTAATGAGAAAGAATATTAATTGGACAGGCTGGGGGATCTTTGGGTGGCTGCGGTTTTTTTCCTTAGAATCTCCCTCACCCTGTCCTCGAAAATACGCAGCATATGTGCCAAGGGCTGGGGGTTTGTTTGAATGTTGACAGTTAATGCACACAGCTTGTACTATTTTGTTTCGTTTCACGGAGCCTTTTGCACAAACGCGGATTCACGCCGCCCCAGCCACGGGATTTACAGATTGCTGGATCTTAAAAGGTTTGCATAAACAGGCGTCTTGCTATTGATAAGACAGACAATGTGACCATCTGTCTTTCTTCTGCAGCCAAATGAAAATGACAGAAAGTATGGGTCTTGTCATTTAAAAACTAGTAATTTCCCAGCTCTTGTTAGCATTAATTTAGGCTCTCGCACTGCAGCGAGCCGCTTGGCAGGGAGCTGCTCTCCCAGCACAGGCGCGCCGAGCCCTGGCACGGCCATGCCCTGACTGCACTGGGAGAAGGGCACTGGCGCAGGGGCTCCATCCCTCACCTGTACCCCCCGCCAGCAGCACAGACCATGCTCCCCTCTCCTCCTTGTCCTTCCCTAGATGACCATTGCTCAGCAGCTTTCTCCCACAGGCACTGGCAGCATCTCCAAAATGCTCCAGAAAAGCAGCTGCTCAGGGAAACCAGAGCACAGCGTGCGGTGGCCACGGTCTGGAGCGTGTGGCTCCTTTGGCTAAAGGCTTAAGGTCGGGGAACCTCTTTCCCTGTCCTTTTCCCTCCTGTCCTGTGGGCAGCGTCTCTGCGTGTTAACCACCTTGCTCCGTGTGCTCGTTTTCGACAGCACGTGCTAATTGCTCTGGCTGCCATTCAGTGTGGCCGGGAGACAGTGCTGCTCTCTGGGGGGCACCAACCCCAGCAGCCAGCCCATTTCGCCCCAAAAGCCTGGACGTTTGAAAGGCGAATAGAAGCAAACAAACAAAATATCCCCTCACGAAGCAGATTTATGAGTCTGTTTGTACTTAAGAGACGCTGAACAGACAGCAGCAAGTCAGATTGGCCGTGGAGATGCTCAGACAGAAAACAGGTTTTCTCCAGTGGAACAGGAAATCGCCAGTTTGCAAAATGAGCAGATTTATGGTGATTGTGTGATAACAATCTACAGTTTACACCATATAGCGGTTTTTACAATATTGTCTTAATGCTGCCATCAGAACATCACAGACAATAATGGTGTTTTCAGGCTCTCTATAAATCTTGCATGGACAATAAAGCAAAACTGAAAATTTACCACATACGCAGCAATTCCAAGCTTGCATCCACACTGGTAAGGGCTTTTTTATTATCCGAGTATTGCTGAGCACATGAAACACCAAAGACCTGTGTTCAGACTACCTGTTGTCACACAGGGGACATGGAAGGACCATCCTTCCTCCTCCTTCTCCTCCTCTCCCTCATTAGTAGCTGACCTACGTGTTTTGATGTGCAAATGCAGTAGGTGCATTGCGCTGACAAGTTACCAAAACATTGACTGCACCATTGCACGAGACATCAGGAGTCTGCAGGTTTTAATAATAATAATATTAGAGGGATAGAGCTCTGAGCAACCTGCTGCAGTGAGAGGTGTCCCTGCCCATGGCAGGGGGTTGGAATGAGATGATCTTGAAGGTCCTGTCCAAGCCGAACCGGTCTGTGATTCTGTGTCAGTGCTGGGGCTGGCCAAGGGTCTGCAGGTCCTGTCTGTCAAACCCTTACACACACCGAGCACCTGCAGCCCCTCAGCATTTCACGGAGAGCGACAGGGTCTTGGAGGCAGAACTCCACAAAACTGTTGTTATCTCCAGTTCCACATACTGGAGGCAATTGCTTTCCCGTGTGCCTGGTGGTGTGTGCCAGTGATGCCCAGAACTCCCGTGGCAGTGATGGGAGCAAGCAGCAGACATCCCCTCAAAGCAGCGGTGAGCGGTCTCTTGTGACAGCAGCACACGAGGCTGTGACACTGCCTGGCACCCGGCAGAAAAGGATTTTGACTTAAATCTTCTGCCTTCCTCTGAGTTTAGTTACTCTGGGAAGGATCTGGTCATTTTAAGACAACCAACGTAGAAAATGACAATTGATCTCTGCAATCTCTACAATCCCTGTGCTCTGTGCTGACAGAAGAGCATGATGGAAACCATGGGCAGAAGCTCACCTGCCGTGCAAAGAGCTCTTGAATGCAGCAGCCTGGGAGTGCCTGTAATCAGGTAATCTATCAGGCTTTATGTTACAAGTGAATCTTTCTTTTTCATCACAGAAGGTTTTTGCTGACTTTGCTGTGAATTAAAGCGAGAGAAAATGATTTAATCAAACAGTAAATGATACAAAGTCTCCTGAATTCTTCCAAAGTGAAGCAGATCTATTTTGCTTCAACTTAAACCAGGTTTTCTTGTTTGGTTACAGAACTGAAAAAAAAAAAAAAAAGAAAAAGGACTGTTTGCTCAAAGCTCTTTTATATCCATTTCTGTTTTCCACCTCTGTCGAAGACTGCCTCTGCAGCACCCTACACATCTCCCAGGCAACCCAACAATCCTAAAGGAAATATGGAGAGAGAAACTTTCTTCCCTAAGACACATTTACACTAGTTAACAAGTAAGAGACTTCTCCTCTCAGGTAGCGATCCCGTGCTCAGCGTTCGGTGCGTTTTCCCAGGCACAGCCTCCCCAGGCAACCCAGCCACGGAGAATCTGCAGCCATGGAGAACCCGGCCGTGCAAACAGACCCACAGCTCAAACAGGAGCCTTGGAAGATGCACGAGCCCTTCACCAGCAGAAGCACCACAAATCTCTGCAGCAGCAAAAAGTCTTTTGGATACATAAAGACGTAAGAAGAAAAGGCAACTATCAGGAAAAAGTTGGTTTTCTTTTTATCAGGTTCAAATGGGACTTTTTCAGGAATCTGCATTTTAATCCAATAAAGGATCCACTTCAAAGCCTGGCTTTCTCTTGAGCTGCGTTATCAAAGCAAACTCACAATTTCAGCTGATCAGAAGGCAAGAAAGCAGCTTCAAGTGAAATGCCCAGAAAATTAGATTAATCAGAGCTGATAAGAATCAAGTGAGGCAACTCTGCAGTGTGAACACGACCGTAAATTGTAAGATAACTGATAAAGTATCCCAGTGACAATATCTGATTAGAATAAACAAGTTATTATTTTCACAATAATTTGTTTAGCGGTGTCACACTATGCTCTGAATGAGAAAAGACAAAAGCATCTTTGTGATATAATTACTTTTAAAAATCCTATTAACATAACAGTTTGATCCAACCGTTCTTGAGGTGTCTCTGTTTAGAGCACTCATCTCTATGACGACAGCACTTTTTAAAATGTTTTGGTTATTTTGGGACAGAAGATCTTTTGGAGGAGTTGTCCTGCCATGGTGTGCAAACATTTCAAGAATAATTTAGGAGAAAAATAAAGTTCAGAAAAATCCTCTAAAATGAGCCCTGAGCCTGGAACACAAATGTGAAAAATTCCTTCGGGTCTCACTTATAAAGTATGATAGCATGAGGTCCAAAAAAATCTAGTTCTAGCAAAATGTCAAGTGGAAACGTGTCTTTGGGCATGGCCTGATAGTAAATAATGTAATTTCCCTATTTTTTAGGTATATACAAATTAAAGAGGCCTAAGATTTTTCTCTTATCATTTTTTCACTTGTTTTTTCTCTTCCATGGACAGATATTCCATTGGAAATCTACAATATGTTGATTTAACACGTTATTTGGAGGATTTCTGAAGTAAAGGTTCAATTTTCAGTTAAAGATTAATCATGTCGACTCCTTTTTTCCCAAAAGACAGAAGAAAAGGCCAAAGCAACAAAATGCAATTTCCAGCCCTTCGAGTACAAATCCTAAAGCTTGTCAGCTTTGTAAAGTGGTACCATAAAATAGAATTTACTATGGAACAAAATTAAGCTAAAGTAGACGTAGGCCAGTGTATGCTGGGCAAGACACAATGGGGAATTTAAGTGACGGCTCATTCGGGTTGGGAGAGAATTTGAAGTCATTTTTCTGTGTGTTTCCGTATGGACCAGGCTTTAAGAACACCCTCCCCTGGGCAGAGGCCACGCAGCTGAGTGAAGGCTGGTCCCCACAGCCTGACCCCTCCAAGTGTGCTGTGCTGGGGGGTCCAACAACAGCTCTGGCAGCAAGGCTGGAGGGACAGAGCTTGGCTGGTCATGTCCCAGTTCCAGCTGAGAGGTGGCTGATGCTCCTCGCGCTGCGGTGACCAACCCCCCGCCAAAGACCTTCTGGGGGCCTTTCAGTGCTTCAAGGGGCCTGTCAGAAAGATGGGGACAGACTCTTGAGCAGGGCCTGTTGGGACAGGGAGATTCAGACTGGAGAGGAGAAATTGTTGGTGCTGAGGGTGGTGAGAGGCTGTCCCAGGCTGCCCAGAGAGGTGGTGGCTGCCCCATCCCTGGCCCCATTGCAGGGGAGGTTGGCCGGGGCTCTGAGCACCCTGCTCTGGTTGCAGATGCCCCTGCTCCCTGCAGGGGGGGTGGACCAGGTGACCTTTAAAGGTCCCTTCGCACCCAAACCAGCCTCTGATTCTATGATTCTATGATCATAATGGATACTTTGCCTGCGAAATGTCTTTCTACTCCTCATGACCTTTTCCACAAATCAACTCTCATTAATTACCCTGAGTTATGATGTGATATGATCATTACTTTCAGTGTTTAGGCTCATGCAGCATATTTATTGTCCAGTCTGTTTTACCAGCTAATAGCAAAAGGCAGTTCAGCTGTTTGCAGCCAACTGTGGTGTCACCTGCAGGAAGGGGGTCGGAGGGGAAAGAGACAGACGTGCAGCAGTTTGTGACCCTTCGCTCTGAATTCAGATGGGCAGATCAGATCAGACCCACAAGAATTAAAAATTAAAATGTTTTATTTGTACTTTAATTTAGAGAAAGGCTTGTAAAGAAAAAAAATACCATAAAATGAACTGTGAAAATGCCTGTTAAATGACATGGGAAATATCAGAACTTATTAGAGGGAATTCACTAGGAAAATAAAATCATATTTATGTGCATGTTAATATATGCTACTTACATTATGTGGGCTTAGGAGTGGTTCTGGAGCTGTGTTTGGAGGTGGGAATTTAGCAACTGTCAGAGACTGAACACTTTGATCATACGAACCCAACGTGGCACAGGCAGAGGCTGCTGCCAGGTCCATGGGGGTCACAACCCGGTGCCGTCTGCAACAGAATCCTCTGCAGCTCTGGAGGCAGAAGCAGCCTGTTCACTGACATGTTTTACAGCTTTATTTGCTGTTTGATCAGACGTTGTGCTTCTCCTCTCTTGCATCTCCTGTATTCTGAACTGTTTGACTTAGAAAGAGGTGAATCTTCTCCTTGTGTATGGGCCTATGACTTCTACAGCTTCTCTCTGCTTCTGTTTTCTCAGTAATTCACAAAGAATTCCTGAAAATGTCAAATTCAAATGCGGGAAAGTATGTTGTTACTTAGAAGATGTCAGCACAAACATCTAATTACCCAGGATGTGTCTGAAATAATGCAGAAAACTCAGTTTCTTGGGTTCTTACAGAAGCTCACATCCTTGGAGCACACAGCTGTGGGCTTTAGTCCTGGATGAAAAAAAAGAAGGAGGCGTCGTCTGGTACGAGCTGCTTTGGCCATGGGGTGGGGAACAGGGTTCAGCAAGTTCCACGTGTGCCTGGTCCGATGGAACCACCTGCAGGGTGAGAGGTGGTGGCTCTGGGGGATGAGGCAGGACAGGATGGTCTGAGTGGCAGGGGACAGGGGACAGCCACAACAGCACCCCGTCCCCACACCTCCTCTGTGCCCTGCACAGCCTGAACCAGCATCCGGACAGCAGCTGCATCCCTCCCTCGCTGCGGTCTCTTGATGAGCATCTCTAAAGTCCTGATGACTTCGCTCTGGTTTTGGGGGATGAACCTGAGCAAATCCCCGTGGCAGGTGCAAGGACCAGCACTATGGATTCACTTTTGCCAGCTCAGGCTGAATCACAAGGTGCTTTAATGAAGCGTGTTGCTATGGTGAAGCTACATTCAAGGGCGCCTGTTAAAAAAAAAAAGCAGCAGAAGAGTAAATTGTGCAAAGCGGATCAATGAGAAACCAATTTCTAGTGTTCCACCATTTTTTGCCAGTTTAGGTTTAGCTGAATTAGGAACAGCCCCAGCTGGGAGGGCAGAGGGGAAGTCCCCCACAGATTATGCTGGAGGAAACACAACCCTTGTGCATCAGGGGTCAGTGACAGAGAAACATTCAACAGCAACAGAACGTGCTGTTAGGAATTACTGAGCCTTAAGGACCCTCCCTTGTTGATCTGGCTTTTCTGAAGCACCTCTATCCACGCTTCTCTCCAGTCTAAATCTCCCTCTTGGAGTTTAACCCATCCCCCCCTTGTCCTGTCCCAACAGGCCCTGCTCAGAAGTTTGTCCCCATCTCTCTGACAGGCCCCTTGAAGTCCTGAGAGGCCACCAGAAGTTCTCCCCGGAGCCATCTCTCCAACTGACCATCCAACCAACTCCTCATCCACTGAACAGCCCACTCATCAAATCCATATCTCTCCAATTTAGAGAGAAGGTTGTTGTGGGGACCACATCAGAGGCCTTACAGCCATCCAGATGACATCCAGAGCTCTTCCCTTGTCCCCTGATGTAGTCACTCCATAGAATTGGCCATAGAAGGTCCAAGGCTCCTTAATTAACTTTCCTATTGTGTACCTTGATTAGATTACTTTTCTGCCTCTAGGCTACTTCTCCCACTTTATAACCTCCTTAAAATGCAGTTGCATAGCTTTCTAAGCCATACAGCATAACAAAAATTAGTTTTAACGGTTCCCTTCAAGATGTTTAACATGTACCGACCTTGCTATACACGACATAAGCAGAGGGAAAACGACCAGTTTGTGGTCGGGTGTTGCTGCGACCCGGCGCCTTTGCTCATCCCTGCACGGAGGGGAGCGTGCGCTCCCTGACAGGCGGGCTCAGCGGGGCGGGAGCCAGGATGGGGTCGGTAACAGGGTCAGTCCCGTCTCGCTGCCCCCTCCACAGCAGGTCTGACACTTCAGGTGCATTCATGTGTTGGTGTCGAGAAAAGGTTGTAACAGGGAAATGATTGATAGCTGCAGTTAAACAGCATCAGCCTCATGACGTATGGAGCCGTAGCACAGCCATCAGCTTACCTGTGACTGATTCCTCACAGTGGGGTCGAGGTCTCCTGGACCCAAATCCAAATCATCCCTTCCTGCCCTTTCTCCCACAGCTTTTGCTCAGTTTTCTCAAACCTGTAAAGGGCGTTCCTGAGCTACAGGCTTTGGACAAAAAAATGCTCTGAACTACTATTTGTTCTGGAGGAGAAGGAGAAGGAGAAGGAAGGAGGAAAGGGAGGAAGGCTCTTCAACATAAATCGTTCCAAATGTGGTCAGGTCCCAAACACTCTTCTGCAGTTTTGAGCCCAGGAGCTGCGTTTCAGCGCACAGTGTCCCTCACATCAGGCAAGATGTGGGTGTAACGAACAAATGTAATTGAAATAAGAAACAGACTTTTAAGCAGGAAAACTTTTTCCATTGTGATCGGCCTGTTTATTTAGTGGTCCTTTGTGGGAAACTCCAGCCTCTCTTCCCAGAGCCACTGGAGACACAGCATCTGCAGGGACTTTGGTGAGGAGGTAGCAGCAATGCGGGGCTGTTGTGAAGCCAGCTCTATTCACCTTCTGACGTGTGTCTGATTGTTTAGCAGGTATTTATGCCACCCTTTGATTCAGTGTTCAAACCTCCAGCAGAACTTTGGCGTGTGATCAAACTAATTATAAAGGTCAAGGCATTTGCAACATAAAAGAGCAAATATAAAGGTCCTTTTCTTCCTGTCACCGCTGTCAGGTAGAGGTCACAGTGCTGCCAAAGGGATGCTGAGGTTTCCATGAAAGCGAAGCAGCGCCGGTACGGCCGGGCTGAGGCATCTTCCCAGCGCGCTTGGAGAAAGAAAAGGAGAAAGAAAAAAGGGAAGTCCCCAACCCCCCAGACAGCTTCCTTGGTGGCTTTCGCTGTGCTCAGGCTTCACTCGCCGCTCACACGGTTCCCAGCCGGTTCCATGCACTGGGGAGCAGTGCCCAGCCGTCGCTCTGGGGTGTTTCTGTTGCTAACACTCACTCCTTTTGCTGCCATTGAGACTTGGGTAATAATCATGTTCTTGACCAACTGATTTGGAAAGGTCAAGCCCAAACTTGGAAACAGTCATTAAGGTTTCATGGCCTATACACTCGGAGCAAAGCCCAGGACAAAGCCGAGGAGTTTCTCTGAAGGTGGGCGCTTGCAGGCTCCAGTTCAGCCAGCCGCTCTCCTCGAGGCGTTTCTTCTCTCCCAGCAATGTATGCAATTCCGTCAGGTGAAATTGAAAATCCCACTGATGCATTTGCCACCTTGACAGTATAATTTCTCACTGTTTGACCACAAATTCCATATAATTCATTCTGGACTCAGGGTGGCAGGTAGTGAACTGCAGCAGGGGCTGTTCCCAGGCGTGCCCTTAATACATTTTTGCCTTGCCCCACTGAAGAATTCAGTTGTTCATTTGGGAGTGAGGGGCCCAAAACTGACCCCAGGATTCCAGGGGCAGCCTCCCCAGTGCCCAGTGCAGGGGGATGATCCCTGCCCTGATCCTGCTGGCCACACTGGTGCTGAAAGAAGCTTGCTGTGCTCTGCCTTCCTTCCATGTGTACTTTGACCCACACACTCCCGGTCCTTCCTCAGCCACACAGGCTCCAGCGTTTCTGTTCCCAGCAGCAGAGCGGCTCGGATCCATCGCTCGGATCCTGCACAGCTCTCACAAGGGAGAAAAAAATCTTCCTGGTGTGCAGGTCTTGGCAAAAGTATAGTTGGGGTCAACATCCTTTCAAATCACTCACCATCCCCTTTTATCCCAGCCCTTTCTGAGCCCTGCTCATCTAGCGGAGGTGGAAAGCTTCTTTTCTTCCCAAGGAGATGCAGACAAAACCCTCAGACGTGCATTGAACTGCAACTCATCCCTATCATGATGGAGTTTATTCTGAACTGAGATAAGGAATTAAAGAAATGCTCCTTTTTTTTTTTTTTCTTTTTCCTCCTGCATTTCTTCACAAAAGACCTGTTTATACCAGACTTTGCTGATCAGATAAAGAAAACAATAATTTGTTTTTAACCAATTAATTTAAAACTGTATTTGAAAGACTCTGTTTAATCACTACCTTTGTGCTACCTTAAAGAAATCCAAACACCATCTGCATATTTAAAGCATATGCCAGGCAGTATGGCCACCACACAACACCACTGGCAACCACTGGTGACCAGTAGCAGCTCCTTCCCTGAGCCCTGGGCTGGGAGAGCAGCAGGACTGGCTGGTGTGGGCTTGGTTCCCAGGTTAGTGCCACTGCTGGTGCCCCTCCTTTCTCTGACCACGTGCTCCCACTGCTGTGTCAAGGGTCACCCACCCCATCCCATCTCCCCAACAGCACACAGTGCAAAAGAGCAATAGGGTGACAAAATCAGCCTTTTGAAAGTCATTATCACTACCATTTGACTGATTTTTGCCAAAGCTGTGTGTGCATCGATGTCACATGTTCCTGTAGGTAGGTTTATGGTGGCACAGGCTCTTCAGCATCTGCTGATGGGTACTGTGTGCTCCCAGCACCACAGACCCCATCTGGTGTCCCAGAGGCTGCTGGCTCTTGGTGTGACACCAGGCAGGAAGGATGGGCACACAGCCACAGGACCTGAGACAGCTGAGATAATTCTTAAGGGTCCAATCCTAATCTCCAGCCCCTCAGTGTCCTTCTGGGAGTGAGGGGCCCAGAACTGACCCCAGTATCTGAGGTGTAGCCTCCCCAGTGCCCAGTGCAGGAGGACGGTCCCTGCCCTAGTCCTGCTGCCACCCCAGTGCTGACACAGCCAGGGTGCTGGTGGCTTCTTGTCCCCCTCGGCACTCTCTGCCTCATCTCCAGCCACCTCTCCACCAACCCCCCCAGCTCCTTTCCCACCGGGCACTTCCCAGCCGCTCTGCCCCAGCCTGGAGCGGTGCCGGGGGTTGGTGTGGCCCAAGGACAAGACCTGGCCCTTGGCCATGTTGAACCTCATGCTATTGGCCTCAGCCCATCGATCCAGCCTGGCCAGACCCCTCTAGAGCCTCACAACCCTTGAGCATATTGACACACCCACCTAACTTGGTGTCATCTCCAAACGGACTGAGGGTGCCTGGATCCCCTCTTCCAGATCATTGATAACTGTACTAAAGAGAAGAGGCCTCAATACTGAGCCCTGGGGACACCACTTGTGACCAGCTGCCAATTTCGGTAAAGGACAACAAAAAACCCAAGGGGCTGCACTGCAGATGTCAAGTACAAGCAATCACTATGTTTAATGCCATCCAAATCTGCAGTGACTGGTAGTGATAAGTACCAGCATCCTCTCATTTCTTGATAAATGAGGCCAATCTCCAAGTGTCAAGGGTTCCAAAGGCAGCGGGGCTGGCCCAGCTGTGCAGCCAGCTGGAGGCAGCCCCAGCAGAGCATCCGAGGGCTGCACCAGTGCTGGAGGGAGGGCACCATCCCCACCCAAACCTTCGTCACAGCATTTTAACTCCAGCGATGATTAATAAGTATTGGCAAGAGGTCTGAGGGAATTCTCATTGCTGATGCCCAGGCTGTATTTATTCTGTTGATAAAGATGATTCTTCATCCCCCAAGACTATCCATTTGATATCTGTTATGTCTAAAAGGAACTTCTTCCTTCGCTGCTGCAATGAAGAGCAGCTTTATAATTGACTTCAGTAGAAGTCACATCACCCTATATCAGCAGAGGCGAATAAAAGATCGAAAAGAGAAGCAATGACCTCAATCTATTCTCCCAACTTTCATCATTACTCTCTACAGCTCGAGTCCTCTTCTTTCAAAGCTTGCCCCGAATTTAAAATTCACAGCATGTGTACAGAAAAAAAAACAAACCAAAACAAACCGCAAAACCTTAAATGGCACAAATCAACAAATACGGTGATGCACCATCAAATTAGAGATTAGAAATAAAAATGTTTCTTGTAAAGTATAATCCTCGCCTTGATCCATGCATTGAAAAAAAATCAATAAAATAATGTGCAACGACCATGCAAGGCTTCTTTTAATGACTTGTGTCTTAATAAATACCATATTCATTACAAACCTCCATCAAAATATATTATCTACACTTGCCCATACTACTTTCCCTTGATTGGAAAGCTTCACCTTACTAAAGCATGAAAAATGGTTAAGAATGGAACAGAATACAAAAGGGCCAGTTATTATTTGTCAGCTGGCAGGGTTTGCCCTTTTAAAGCAGATATCAAAATTTTAAATGTGATCTTACAATAGCAGCAGATTTCTTCTGGAGCCATCTGTGACAGATGCTGGGGAACTGCAGAATACCTGGACACTCTTGTATTAGTATAAGGAATGTCGTGTCTGTCTTTGGGCAGCTCCCCGATTGCTGGCTCAAGGAAGACAGTGAGGAACACACTTGCAGGAGCTAAAACCAAGAGTAGGTAACTAACACCCTTCCCCAGACCTTGAAAGGTGCAGGCAACGTATCACTGGATATTGCAAATTATGCACATATGCTTCTACCCTTGGAGAAAATGGCAACAACAAAGGGACAGTTTCTGTAATCAAACATGTACGGTTGGGAATCTCTCCAGAGCAGGAGACTCCACAACCTCTCTGGGCAGCCTGGCACAGGCTCCCACACCCTCCCACCAAAGA
>JANHGN010010414.1:0-14761 GCA_024605025.1 Megaceryle maxima | reverse complement strand
GCTGCTCCTCACCACCCTTGTGCTCCAGCCCCTTCCCCAGCTCTGTTGCCCTTCTCTGGCCACGCTCCAGCCCCTCCGTGTCCTGCTGGGAGTGAGGGGCCCATTTCACGTAACTGGTCTCAGTCTGTAGTTTATGCACTGAGGTGTCCTGCTCCGTTAATGCAGCTCTCCAGGGGCTCTTTGTTCAAGGCTCTTTAGCATCTCTACAACCCCCATAGTGCCAGATTTCCCAGCAACAGGGGCTCAGTTTCCACCTCTTGCTGATACTGATCCTCTCTGCCCACCTTTATTTATTTACATGATTTGGGTGAGCCTAATTTGGTGGAAACACACAGATGTAAATGTCCCAATGTTTATTTTTAAACTTAGTGCTGCGCAGAAGGATTTGTTATTAACGGGAGCACCTGGCCATAGAGGCATTGCTCATTCTTCTGAAATACAGATTGATGATGATCGCGGCGCTTTTGCAGATGCTGCTGCAGTGTTTATTCAAGTGATGTCTTCCATGCACCATGCATCATCTCCAGCTACAGAATTATATTACTCTTTAATAAATATTTTGCCTCTAATGTCTTGGTGTGAGGAGATTTATGCACCGATTACTTCTTTCATCTTATTTGTTTAAGGAGCTCTTGTTTACAGAGCCCCTGTCAGAGCTTCACGGATTGCAAGCTGTGCCGAACGCTCCCACGTCTTTCATCTCCAGCAGACATCACCTGCACCCGCTGGCCCAGCTCCGCAGACATCATCCAGGTGCCAAGGGTGGGGCTCCTGCTCCTGGGAAACCTCCTCCGGGGACTTTGGCAGCACCAGAGACCCTCCCTTCCCTTCCGTGGGGTCGCTTTGGGACTTAGAGCACCGCCAGCACTAGAAATGCACATTGTTCCTCAGGCAGCTTCTCACCCTGCCCGACATGAGACGGTTCCTCTAAACACGGGAATTGACCACCAGATTGTTCTGCTGTTAACAGCTGCCCTGGCCTGAAAAATACCCTCCTGTCCGCAGGCACTGGCTGGCGGCAGTGCCCGTCTGCCACACGCCAACGCCGTGACTCCTGCACCGTTCGATGACTTTACTGCAGATTCAGAAACCTGCTTGTTCTTAGTGACGAAACCCTTCTGACTCTGCTAATAAACAGGAGCTTGATTTGCAGAGCGGCTCCAAAAATGCTGCTCAGTCATCTGCGTGATTTCCTTGGGCATTTGACCTGTTGATTTCAAAGAAGTGCACGAGATTAGTTTCTGAGATGGCAGGTTTTAAACTTCTTAATTAAATCGAGTAAGCTGAAGTGTTTAATTATTGTAGAAACTTTCTGACATGTTGGTCTTCATTATATCCTGTTGGGTTTGGTTTTTTTTTTCTATAATGGAGCAGATATTGTATTTCCTATTTTAGATATAATTAAAAACCAAATGCTACATGCTGTTAAGGAATGTAAAGACACTATGACACCGTATGAGAGATGAAAAAATTTATTAACAATATTTTAAAATGTACTGTCACATTTAGACTTTTTTTTTTTTAATCCTAACTGGTGAATATTGTTTCAAAGTGCAGCAAAAAAGAAAATGTGGAACTCTAAGGATGGGAACTGCAATGAAGAAAAGTAAATTTGTCTTCCCTCTTCTGTCATCTGCAGATGCCATCGTGGTCTCTGTTGCCTCCTGCAACAGTTGCTGCCCCTACATCTAAAACAGACAGTGCTGTGCTGAGGTGGGACACCCTGTGTCCCGAAGGGACGCTGCAGTGTCTGGGGTCCCATTTAAGCGAAAGCCCAGCTCCTTCCTCATGCTGCAGTGTCTGTCTTCTGCAAAACCCATGCGAGGTGGGATCCTGAGCTCCCCGAGTCTGACTAACAGAATCTGCATCCCTGGGCAGTTCATCTTCAGTTGCATCCTCCAGTTGCAAAGTCGTCAGGGTACAGGACATCTTCCTGTCCCCTCCCTGGTCCAGTCCCCTCCTGTGGAGACCTCCCTGGGCTGGGCAGCCGGTGCCTCGAGGATGCTGCTCAGCACAGTGGGTTGTTGGTGCTCAGCCTTAGCTCGGTTCTCACCATGCTGCTTATTCCAAGGAGCCCCCTTGTTTTTCTAGCAGCTATTTCAAAGATGGGGGTTGTGACACCTTTTTTTTCCTATGGGACGAAGCAGACAGAGTAAATCATGTGCATTTACCACCTGCGAGCAACTGCTCAGCCCCAGCTTACACAGCAGCTCTCATCTGAAGTGCCGTGGATGCTGCAGCTACTCCGATAAGGAGAAATAACCAGTCTTCCCACTTCAGCTGGGCAGCAGCAGCGTGTGTCTGATAAGGCAGCAGATGATGCAGGTGCAGATCGACGGCTGAGGCTGCCCCTGGCTTCCTGGCTTCCCGTCCCCGCGTGTTTGCAGCCGAATGCAGCCACGGGACAAGTGCTTTGGAAGACATGAACAAATTTTACATGTCCACTGCGGAAAGGATAATGTTTGTTTCAAAAAGCAGCTCATTATTTTGATGGTTGCATCACGAGGTATGGGTTTGTGCTCCGTGGGTTAATTACTCACAGTTTCAGGTTTCATTTGGTGAGCATTGATTTTTCTTTCTAATTTACATGTATAGAATAATGTTTGCCAGGGTAAAATTAAAAGAAAACTGAAAAATGGGGGATATTTTTAGTTTGGCTAACGAAGCACTACAGGCATGATGAGAGCTCTAAACATGCAAATAATCCCAGGTTAATGATCTCATCCTCACCTCCAGGTTAATCGGACAGACAAAGAGCAAGGCAAATCCTGGAATCCTTATTCGCCACTGAACGAGAGGAGCAGCGACAGAGTTCCCAGATTTTGTGGCACAAAAGAAAATTGTCCATGGTGGCACTTTAAAGCGGTCCTCCCTTTTTTAATTGGTTTCTCATTATTAATATTTTACTGCAGAATAGGTGTCTCAAAAGATTTTTATATCATTTATTGTTTTGTAGGTTGGAAATTAATTTGCATATATTACTGGAAGTCCCCATTGGTAAGGCTCTTGCTAGGAAAAGGTTATTTGTAATGACCAAATTTGTCACTGTTTGGAATCTCATAAAGGTCACAAGAGAAGGTTTTCACTTGCTTTAAATAAAATTCTGTATTTTAAAAAGAAATGTGCTTAACTTTCATTTCATAGAAATATCAAACCTGTTTGCACTATAATTTACTTTTTGAGCTCTTGACATTTACCCAGCTGCCTGTCTTTGGAGAACAATCTCTTGATTTGGCTGGGAAGCACTCGCAAGAAAACTGTTGATTACGAACGAGAGCGCGATGCTCTGTGAAGTGCCCGCAGCCCGGCCGGACGGTGACGAGTGCCCAGAGCTGGGGCTGCTCCCTGTGACAACCAGATCTGCACCGGGCAAAGAGGGAGCCCTCGTGGGGGGCACTGCCTTCCTGTTAATTAAAGGTCGCTCAGAGAGCTGAGTGGGACGTCGGGCTGATTTACATGGTACTCCTAGGTCCCTGATCACTGCAGGGGGCCTGGGCTACGTGACCTTGACAGGTCCCTCCTACCCAAACCAGGCTGTGATTCTACGAATACAAAGCCAATCATCTCGCAGATCCTGTAAACCGTCATCCAAAAGTGAGACCCTCAGAACTCTGTGGGACCACAGCGGCCCATGACCTTGTGTCCCCCCGCCCTGAGACGCCTCTCAGGGTAGACAGCATGAGGACCGACAGATCAATGAACTAATGAGATTCACCGACCAGCGGCTGACAAAAGCCAGCACATAACAGCGAGTAATTCGTGAAAGTCGCAGAAAGGGACATTTTAATCCCAGGTTCCCCTCTGTGTGTGCAGCTTGGTTCAGAATTTTTCTGCTGTCCCCCTGTGTGTGTGTAAGCGGGTTCAGAGCTGTCCGCACGTGTGGTGGGATGTAACCTCTGCGGGTGCCGCTCTGTATGTTTCCCGTGACTGTTGCCATTCTCCAGTCTTCGACTAAGTGCCTGTTTTGATGGTTATAAATTCAATTGAATTGCTCTGTTTAATTGGCTGAGGACTAAGGGCTGTATAAGAATTACACAACCTAATCTTGCAATCTGTCTTAAAAATATTAACACATCCTAAACTGCTGCTTAACCAGAGAGAGCCCTGTGACACAACTGTACTGTCCCAAGTCAACAACTTTTGAGACCTGCTATTTGCTACTTTTGTTACCCAGCTGTTAGGGTCAAGTTTTTTTGCACTAACGGGTGGGTTTACAGCAGATTAAGTATTTTATTTACCTGTGGCTGTTATCTTAATGGGATATTGACCCTTTTGATGGGGTCCTGCTGCAAGTAGCTCTTGGTGGTGGAGCCAGGGTGGGTGGCACCAGCATCCTAAGGCAGGGATCGAGGCTAGGGACTGCTGAGGTAGCTGGAGCTGCTCTCTGTTGTTGGAAAAGATTGCTCTTCATCTGCGGACTGAACTGTTTTTCCAGCAACCTGTTTTTCCAGTAACAGCCTTTCAAATTGCATATCTGGGTATCAGAGGTGCGTGGCATCAGAGCTTAAATCACATTATCAATACAGGAACGTGCCTGGGGAGCAAAGCCCTTCTCAGGGCGGCCAGCGGAGTAACTGTACTTAACAGTCAGTGTTCCGAATAACAGTATTTAAAAGTGTACTGCTGGATTAAGAAAGCAACTGAGTTAATGGGAGGTTTATTTAAACCCCACCAGCAAGCTGAGAGAATGGGACCAGTCCAATTAGTTGCAGAAATACATCTGTGTGACATTTCCATCAGCTAAGGAAGGAGAAGATAGAAGCATTATGTCACCACCCTGACCTGCAGTGCCAAAAGAATAGTTATTTTCTCAGGGTAACAACCAACAGCTGCTAATTAACCCTTTCACGTGCCTACACACTCAATTTGCTCCTGCCCTTCGAAGACATGTGCTGCCCTGCCTGGGTGGGGGGTTGCCCTTCCCCGCCCTGCACTGACCCAGAGCCACCACATCATGTGCTTTCTCCTGTGAGAGGTGGTGAGATCTCCTCACCACTGCTCTCACCTTCTGTCTCCCCCCTGCCTGTGACCCCATCTGCAGGGCCTTGCCACAAAAATGGGTGAAAAGGGCAGGAAAAAGAGACAGTCCCTGCAGGGCTGTCAACGGGCCTTGATGCAGCCGAACCGTGGCAAGCAACAGCCGGGTAGACAAAGCCCGCCCCGTGCTCTGCTCTTGCAGAGGTCTCTTCGGCCCCCGCTCTCTGAGGAGGTGGTCGCTGCATAAGGACAATTACCCCCTTGCCCTGGGAAGCCCTGGCTGGCCCCAGGTGCTGGCCCCAGGTGCTGGGCATCAGTGCGCTGAGGGGCTATCCCCCTCCTGGCTTTGCAGCTTTGCTCTGCTAAGATCTTAGCCCCAAATGGGCAACAGCTGCAGGATATCAGTGCTGATAGAAGGGGTAATAAGTCGGGAGGGGGCCTTGCGCCCCACCTCAACTCTGGAAACGAAGGGTGGAAAGTAATGGAACTTGCTCAAAACTTCTAGAGGGTGAGTGCTGTGTATATATTTTATTTTTCTCTTTAGGTTGGCCGGACTGGTCTGAGGGCTCAGACGCCTATCAGCTCTTATTACAAAAGGGAGGATCGAGGCTGTGTTTTAGAGCGTAGATGTGTTATATAAACATGCGAGGGATGTGTGTGCTGGCTGGAACATTGTTCATTTTGCTGGAAAAATTATAAAACGCTGGTCTGTTCCTCTCCTGGTTTAACCCGGTGGTATTCAGAGCGGTTTATTGATTTGAATTTAAGTGATATATAGTCCGGGAATCACACATGTATGTGCTATAATCTCAATTTAGTCATTACCGCGAACACGTCGTAAAGGATAAATAACGAACGTCAAGCAGATGTATTCTGAATTGATTTGGAATTGGGTGCAACAAGTGCTCCTCCAGCCTTTTATTCACAGTTACTGATGGATCTCGGCGCAAAGCAGGGCGGTGCTGGCGTGTAGAGATTAAAATATCGGACACGAACCGATTTTCTGCTTGTACTTTGATTGCTTCAAATGAGTTTCCCCCCCCCCCTTTATTGGTACAAGTAAAATTGAGGTAAGGCGTCCGAGGTATGGCCGTGTGGGGATGAAGCCGAGACCTGGGTGGGGGTGGGGGTGTTGTCTCGCTTTCCCTGGGGGGTGCCCCAGGTTATTCTGTAATCCCCTCCAGGTACGGAGAACAATCCTCCCCTGTCAGAAAGCAGGGGAAGAAAAGTGTATTAGCTCTCCATGAATGAGGCATCTGCTGCAGACGGGGTGTCGCTTCCGAGGCAGCTGCTTGTTTGCAGCAGAAGTGCTTGTAATCCCTGATTGCCGTCAGATAAACCTTTCTGGCTTGATGTGCGGTGTTTATGGTCCTTTTCCTCCTTACAATGGAAACAAACAGAAGAAGGCTGCTGCTCTGCCCTCCTTTCGGAGTGCGCGTCCCTCTCAAACCGGTATTTGCAACCTCTCTGCTGCAGAGGTATATTTTTTTTTTTTCCTCAGCTGAGTCTAATCCTCCCCACTTGACTTTTTGAAATGCCACGCATCTCAACAACTGACGACAAAGCAGCTTAAGGTGCAGGGATAGCTTCTGAGGGCTGGGGGGGACATGGTTGCACTGAGAGCGTTTAAAAATGCGCAGGGCAGGACCCCCCCCCAGCTGCTCCGTGTCCTGCTTTTCTGGAGTCTCGGAGGGGTGCAGCACCCCCACCTCCCCTCTCCAAACCCGCTATGCATAATACAGCATGTGCTATGTTACTCTGCTCGGCAACCGCCGGCTTCGTGAGTGTAGTTATAAAAATAATAACAACGCTAAAAATGTCAGGAATTCGCTCTTCAGCGAGCTGGCTCCACAAGTGAGCAGCCTGGGCTCCACCTGGGCGCTGCGATCTGCAGCTAAAGAGAGCTCGCCAGAACGTTCCGAAGGCAGATCTAGCTAGCTCATTCTTCTGCCTAAAACGCTCCCGTTTGGGATGGGAGGGATGCGCTCTGGCAGCCCCTTTGCTCCCAGTTCTGTGCGCTGCCGGCCTCTCGCCGGCGGTGCAGCAGCGCTTGAGGGGAAGGGTCCTTGGGGGCGTCACGGGCTGAGAGTCCAGCGCCGGGGGAGGTCAAGCCGTGGTTTGTCTAGGACAGAAGAAGGGGGCTGAAGCCCTGCGAGGCTGGCAGCCAGGCGTTGTTCCTCTGCGTTCCTGGTCAGGCTGGTCTCTGCCCCGAGTCCCTGGAAGGGGTGTGCGTGAGAATTGTCCGCCAAGCTTGTTGCTTTTAGTGAGCTTCTCCATAAAGTTAATTTCGATGGCAAACAGACGCCACGTTGTTTGTTACAAAGCCCAGGGAGGTGTTAGAAAACCTTCAAGCGTGCTCTGAGAGGAAGGAAACTTCTCGTGCCCCGGGATTCAGAGTGTTGTCTGATGCTGCTTTATGTTTGTCTGTGGGTTTCTTGGCACCTGCCGTGGCCGTGAGAGGTTGCGAGTGGTTCGGTCTAACATCACCTGAAAGATTTCTCTTTAAAGCCTTACAAATGCCATCCCTGCTTATCTCCGCAGCAAGCTAGCAAGCGTAGGCCCTTGGCTTAAACTCCGTGTGTGTGTATTCATAATATACATATTGTGTGCTTGTGTATATTAAAAATTACTGCCCCAGAGCTTTTCAGGCGCTTGGGAATTTCAATATCAATATTTAGCAAGTATTTATCCACGCAGATAAACCAGGAGACGATTCCTAGCACACATCATGCCCTTCTGTTTGCTGTTATTTTCTGTGAGCTGTTGAGCATCATTTTGAATGTGAGAAACTCCTTTTGGAAAAGGTATGCTTGCTTTTTTTTTTTTTTTTTTTTACAGCAAATAGCTCCTCTGTTCACCTTAAGACTCCCTGGAAGGAAAAGCAAGGTAGCTTCCAGCAGAGGAAAACAGGAGGATGCCCTTAGATTTACTTCTGGACTCCATGTACTAGTAAATGAGGGAGGGAGAACGGAGACCAAAGCCCCCAGGTAGTGGCCAGTGTCTGAAGCATTGGAGGAGCAGGGTGAGCGTGTCCCAAGCCTCAGCAGCACTCTGCCCGTGGTCCCCTTCATCGACTGTGAAAGTAGCGTTTTTAATACAGCAGATGGACTGATACAGGGCTCTCAAATGCGGTGTGATTTTTTTTTTTTTTCCTTCTTTTTTTTCCCCTAAATTGATGTGAAAAATCTGGTCTCTTCATAAGTATCAAACTATATCTACAGAAACTCTGGGCAACTTTTTAATGACATCCTTAATCTAATAATTGCAGGAACAAAGCTAATAAAAAAAACCTTCTTACTGTTTTCAACAACACAAATCTAATATACTGGGAATTAAAGTTTGATCTTAATGACGAAAAGTAATTTAGATGTAAACAATTGGTCTGAGTCAAAAGCCTGGGGATTTCACCAGCCCATTATACATCACAGCGACTGCTTTTAAAACCGACTGAGCTGTCTAAAAGCTTTACTGCAGCTCTCGAAATGGCCAAAGTGATCTGCTTCAGGCTGTGTGCGCTTCAGCTCGGGAGAGCAGCCCGCAGCCTTCCCGACAGGCACCGTGCCGCTGATCCTCGGGCTTCCACATGATAAACTTCATAGCCTGCTTTGTTTCATTAGCATAATTAACGTGAAATATATAGAGGTGTAAATGTTCATGACAAAACGAGCAATGTGCTGCAGCATTTATGGATCCCTTTTGTTTTCCAAATGGCCCATCAAGAGATTGTATTGGCTACTAATGCATCAGCAGCTCCACTTTGTCTTCCCAGGGAGGCCTCCTGTAGGGTAGAGCTGATTGAAGAGGGTTGTGGAGGAAATCATGAGTGTTGTGTGGGTTTTATTTTTTTTCTACACAATAATTAAAACAATAGCAAGGTGAAAAGGTCAGTGTTCTGTGCATAACTGCTCTGGGCTTGTTCGGAGCTGGTCTGAGTGGTCTGAGGTCACTGCTCCTGCCCTCCTGTGCCTGTGCTGCTGCATCTCGAAGGTACCATATGAGCAGCAGCGCTCTTGAGTGTCCTTCAGCTTTCGTGTCCTCTGCTTTGGAACGGCACCCGAGCCTGCCTTGGGGTGCTGGTCTTATGTAAGCGTGAGGGGCTTAAACTGAGCTGTCCCAGGCACCCGTGGTGGAGAGCGCTGCTGCAAGCCTATGCGTTCTCACTGTCTTCCCAAATTCCCTGTCTAGAAATGCTGGAGAAGACCTGCTCCATGGCCAGCAGCCTGGCCGAGGTTATTCAGTAGCATTTTGCTATCCCTTATGTGAGTCCACCAGTCTTTCCCTGTATGTGTCTCATTAGCTTGGAACGGGAAGTTTAGAGCAAATTACGTGCTAATTATAGCACTGCTTAGCATCTACATCTTCAGACAGTTGCGCTCAGGAATAAGACTGTCAAAATTATGTTAACAAATGAGAACGTGTCACAGGAAAAGAGCTCTTCCTTGTACATGCTTTATAAGAGATGTATATCTTCCAAGTCATTATTTTGGCTAAGAAAATGCCTCCTTAATACTTTACCCTAAGAAAAATATGTAAAGATTTATAGCTGAAGTCAATAACAAAAATCTGGATGCCAGGGTGAGATGCATGGCTTCATTAAGTGCAGTTCACTGCTGCATGGACGGGCATCACAAAACCCCTTGAAAAATGGCTTCAGGAAGAAAGGTACGAAAATGCTGTGGTAAGAGTTAAACGGGTTGAGCTGAGCTCGTGGTCAAGCATATCTTATTCTCTTGGTTACTTATGGTCGTTATGATGAGGTCAAGGGAGACTGGTTCCTGGTGTGATGAGTTGGTGTGTGTGGTGGCTGTTTTTGTTGCGGTGGGGGTTTTGTGTTGTGTAGTTTGCTTGTTTGCTTTGGTTTGGGGGATTTTTTTCCATTTTATTTCCTTCTTTGGTATCAAGTTTTGTTTTTCTCCCATCTAGTCAATCGGTTTTAAATGACATGGGAATCTAGCAAAGGGAAATAGATCTGCACAAAAGTATTAAGATGTCTTTGGAACAAGTTAACCTGTTCTTGTTGAAGTACTTGGGCGCTGCCGTGAAGCATGGAATTAAATGAGATGCTTACTATTGCTCCTGCTTGGTGGCCTTAACAACCACTTCTGGTTGTGGCTGGTGACTGTCCTGGCAGAAAGAACACAGTAGCCTCAGGGCAGGTACCTGAGCAGGGCTAGCTGTGTTTGCGGCTGGACGCCAACCGGCTCTGTTCTTGTACTCGGTCTGTTCTGCATGTAAAAGCCTGCTTGGGGATGCTAAAAGCTGCTTTTGGATAACTGATGTGCAGCAAGACAAGAGGAAATGGCCTCAAGCTGCATCGGGGAGGCTTAGGCTGGACCCGAGGAACAATTTATTTCCCTCAAGGGCTGGCCCAGGCTGCCCAGGGCAGTGGTGGAACCCCCCCCAGGGATCATGAGGACTCCAAGCTGTGGAGATGCTGAGGGACATGGGTTAGTGGTGCCCTGGCAGTGCTGGGTGTTAATGGTTGGACTCTGTGATTCTATGATCCTCTCTACTGCTTGCAGCTGCTTTCCTGCAGCCTTATACTATGGTGATGCAGGTGGGACCTCCAGGTTCCTGTCTTGGGGCAAAGCTGGAAAGTGAGGAGCAGGAGCAAGGTCAGGGAAAGCAGCAGCTCACCCATGTACGGATCCTGTATAAATGGCTGAGCGTCTGTATGATCTGGAGAACAAGGAGGTGCAGCCTTTGTGTTGGGGCCAATACATTACACACAAGGAAACTCAATTTGCCCCCTTGTGTCAGACACACTAAATTAATTCCTTCACTTGGATTGCTGTTCTACACTCAAAACACAGAAAGTGCCATTTGAACCAGTTAGGCAAATATTTTCAGTGCCAAATGGTGGCATCCAGGGGAAAAGGAGCCGTGCTGCACCATGACTCCTAACTGGGAGAGCTGCTGTTGGTTCAGACACCAGCATTTCCCACCATGAGACCATGACAAGGTGGAGCTTTGTAATGGGAAAATTGGCTGCTTGTAGCCACAAAGGCAGATGTGACAAATGTGGATGTTTTAGGCCAGTTGGTATAAACTTATTTATAAAGCATGTTATGAACTGGATCATGGGCCCTTGAGAATAAAGACTTTATTTTTCATGTGCTCTGCTCCCTGTCTGGGGCACTACGACAAAAACTAATGGAAAAACCTAATGGTGACTCTGGGCTGAACATCTCATCTTCTGTAGGCTTAAAGTGGTGAATTAATATGAAGATAGAAGTTTGGCTGTGTCAAGTTTTAATGGGCTCTATTTTTTTAATAGCATGTGTGTATATAATTCCTTCTTCAAACTGAGTGCTTGACCAAGAATGGGTCAGGTCTTCCAAATTTTGTCCATGTTAATGAGAGATTATACAAGCTTTATATAATGAACACAGACAACAAACCTGAAGTCATCCAGCCTAGCCCTGAGGCACTCTCAGAGCAAAGCTATGGTGGAGCAATGTCTCTAAAGATCTCCAGATACTGTACCAAATCCCTCAGCCCTCCTCATCCTCGCTGTTCATGGCAGCTAGCTTTAGAGGACCTGGGAAAGGCACGGATAGGATTGGACACTTTCATGTACTTTTGGGGCAGTTTTGTGCAAATATAACTGTTGTTATGCCAAAGCAATCACTCGCACACATTATCGGTATTTTTCTATGAACAGGTATGTATGCTCTTCATCTCTATGCTGGCCTAATTCAAGGACTCGTGAATTCCCACCACTGCGGCAGGAAACAGAGGGTTTCAATTTCCATTGTTGTGCTTGCGGATTGGTATGTGGCTTTCCAGGGCACTCCTTTTACGTATGTGGAATAAATGTGTACAAAGGAGAGCTCTGAATACTTGAAAGACTGAAAGATTTTGCTGTTCTTAGAGTAGTTTCTCACTCAATGCATTTTCAGCATGTATACAGAAAATCCCCGTTCTCTCATCACGTGGCAGATGTCTCCACTTGCACAGAGAAGGGTTAATACCCCAGAACGTTCATTGCATAATGCAACTGGGAGCTCGCGGAGGACGCACGGGGTTGTGGTGTTTTGCTTTGTGGTTTTTTTTTTTTCCATAAGGTAAAGAGCTGCAGAAGGCTTTTATGACTCAATGCCTAGCTCAGCGATCTCGTCGTGCACTTAATATTAGTTTACAAGCTGCAGGTAGTGAGTGCTGGAGGCAAAACAAACAGGCACCGCATCAGAGCGGGTGGGAAGGAGCGGGAGCTGCAACACCCTCTGAAACCAGCACTAACTGGGCACAGCCCTACACCCTGAGCCTCTGGAAGGTCATCGAACGGTTTAGGTGGGAAGGACCTTGCAAGCTCACCTGGTCCACCCCCCCTGCAGGGCCATCTGCAACTAGAGCAGGGTGCTCAGAGCCCTGGCCAACCTCTCCTGGGATGGTTACAGGGATGGGGCGGTGACCACCTCTGTTGGTGCCTGTTCCATCTGCTGAGTAGTGAAATTATAAATTAATGATATTTCTCAGCAAAACTGCATCTCTCCTTTTCTATATTAAGTTAAAAAGTAAATTTCTATCAGTTTTGTTGCATCTGATGGTAATAAAAATTTATTCAAATCCATTCTAGAGAATAATTGCAGCAAATCTGACTTTATAAGACAGGGCTCAGACACACACACAGCTCCCCTGGTCTTTAGGGAGACAGGTAACCCTTGCTGTTGTACAAATATCTTGCAACTGCCAGTCAAAAGGATGTTAAACTCACACCCCATCCCTCCAGAGTGATGCTGGTCAGCTGGGGCTGCTTAGTTGGTCCTGGGGGGCTGTGCTGGGGTGCTGTAGGGTACCCACCTTTCCCCTCTTATACCAGGAGTGGGGTGCACAGCCTGAGGGATGTGGTGTCCATCAAGCTTACAGCTATTCTGTGCATTGCCCTAAATCGAGAACTAAAAGGTTGTTTGTAAAGTGAGCATCTCCCTTTTCAGTCCTGATGTGCCCTGGGAGTTTTGCCACGGTCTGTTTGTTTTGCTAAAAGTTGTCTCCTTGCTTTTCCTTAGTGTAAGGCTGCAGTAATCACTGGGTGGAGAAAACTAGTGTGGTATTGGCTCATTTTCTGGAGAGGTGTTAAAATGCCTTTTAGACACTAAATTTCTGTTCCTCTGACTCATGCCTCATACCAATGCCAGTTTGCACCTGTGGTGTTCAGCTCCCAAGACTGAAGTTCATAAAGAAATAAAATTTCTGTTTGGCTTAACAATAGACACACAGAAATTTCTCATAAGGGGTGTTTTCAGGTTGTCATGGGTTGCAGGGGCAGCTGAGGGCTATGACTGAAGCAGCTGGGAGGGAGAAAGGTGATGCTGGCAGAGTTGGGGATCAGCGCTGCCTGTTCCTTAAGGTGCTCGTGCATGAGAGGAGAGGAGCTCCAAGAGGGATGAGGGTGGACAGTGATGGTCTTCCTTCAGATGCATCATTTGTGATGTTTCAAACTCCAGGAGTGTGGAGAAGTGGGGATCAGTCCCCAAAAGAGTCATGTTGTGTGGTGACGGTGTCCTGGGGCAGGGCTGGCACGTGCTGAGAGTCAGGTACAGCTGGCTGAAGCGACCTCCGTCTGCCTCACTGAACACCAAATCTGCAGAGAAGTTGAAAACACAGTCGAGCATCCAGCAGACAACAAAATATACAAATTAAACCTTGGGAAAACCAATGTGCTTGGAGCTGTTTGCCTAATTCCACTGGCTTTGTTCACAGATGGTTTTATTTAGAGCTATGAGTTAGTGTAAAGTGATAAAAGAGAAACACTTGCTGGATAAATCACAGCACTGGAGCTGGGACTGTGTGAACTCTCCAATTAAACTTGACAACTCCTTAAAAAATTTAATCCCACAGATGCAATATGGCAATTCCCAAAGTGCAGAATGAACGTGGTATGTTATATTCAGCTGCTGCTTCGTGGGACTGCCGGGTCGGTGTTGTGCTTCAGTTGTAGAAGGTGGAGAAAACTCAGTCAACACAGTGACACCATATGTGAAATCCTGTTTGTGTCACTGGGGTGCAAAGTAAAATAATTTGGAACTTAAACATTTACCAGTGGGCTTACATTTTCCTACTCAGTAAGGGCAGCTCCAGCAAGACTCAGAGCTTTACAGTAGCTGACAAACAACTTTTTTATTAGAAATTTCAAGGAAAAGAAAGAAAAAGCCAGGAGACCTGTTCCTACCTGCTACTGGACAACTGCCACTGCTTTTTAAAGTACTCCTTAATTTACCTCAAGTGTTTAATTTAAACTTTCCAATGTTGGTGGTTTTGCATTCTCCCCGGGTATCTGAGATGTTCAGCCCTGTGATTAATTGGGCAGGCATGATTCCTTGTATTTAGAGACCACTTGACAGTAGAAGTGAGAAATGAATTGCCCCAGAAGGGTTTGGTCTATTTTAACTAATGGAGCAGATTAGGTGGATCATGAAAACAATCTTCTAATTTGAGTCAGTCTCACCTCTTGTTCAACAGAAACTGCATCGACTGAACCTGGACCTCTGAGGTGCGGTGCCCTGAGGGCTGATCTTGGCACTGAGGCATCACTGGGAGGGTGGGTGCACAGGCCTCATGATGGTGGGATCCCAGTGGTGGGTCATATCCAAGCCAGCTGTTGTGGCTGCTGGCAAAGGCAGCTCTCCTTTTGTGCAGCTGGATGAGGGTGAGGGATAGGAGGGCTTCCTACAGGGAAATGTGCAATTCCAGAATCCCATCTTAGCAGGGCCCTCTGGAGATGCTCTGGGGCCACCCCCCTGCTCCATCCAGCAGGGTCACCCAGAGCAGGGGGCCCAGCAGC
>JANHGN010010413.1:0-11345 GCA_024605025.1 Megaceryle maxima | reverse complement strand
TAAAGTTTTTTTTTTTTTTTTTTTTTTTTTTTACTGGCTTTTTTTTTTTTTTTCCCCTTTTAAAATTTGATTTAATCTCCTGTCATTTCTAAGGGCCCTGTAGTATCCTAGTCCCCATCACCCTCCCACTTCTACTTTACGCTCACGGGGAGGGTGCATATTAGCAATGTATATATATTGGTAAAGTGGTAGGTGGTTGGTAAAGTGGTAGGTGTTCTCTACTAATGAATTAGTATTTTAATTTGTATGAAGAGACCTTTCACTAAGGCATTGTGTAACATTGTTAGCAAAGAACTGAGGAAAAATTATCCTGATGTTATTCTGTGTAGAAGTGGTGAATTAAGTAGCTCAGTGAATTTGGTTTTTATAAGGAGGTTGCTCTACAGCCCGATTTTACAAACATATAGGCCCAATTTAGGATGTGCAAGTGATGCCTTTTCTCTTTTGTGGTGTTATGCATCTGCAGAATCAGGGTCAATTTCTGTGAACATCTGGTGTGATTAAATCTGTTACTGTGTCTTAGATTGCGGTGTGAAGGCTTACAAAACATGCCTGTGTAAATGTATGTACATCAAGCTTTAAAGGGATGCTTTTTAAAGGTTGTCAGCATTGTTTAAGTGTGCTGGTTAGAACTTGGTTTCCAGCAGTGCCTTTCCCACTTTTTGTGTTTGTTTAGTACTACTGTGAAAATTACACCATGATCCTCTTTATTCTTTGCCTGAAATAAGTTCTGTAGTAAGCTCTTTGTGTTCTGGAGGACTGTAGTTGCTTGGCTGTGGACTGTCACAAGAAATTTGAGTGATGTATTTTAAATTATTTCCTTGCCAGTTTGTGGGTGGTGTGTTTTGGTTTTGTTTTTTTTTTTTCCTTTTGGTATTATAACAGAAAATATTAGTTCTGGTTTTGTGAATTTATGGTTTTTTTTCTGTATTACTTCCTTAGCTAGATATATGCCAACACTAGCTTTTTCATAAAGCTTACAGACAGAAAATGTTTTCCAAAACATTAGAGATGGAGAATTGTATTTTAAGATCTCATTATTTCTGAAACAAAAGTTAGGAAATTATCTTCACATTGTTCATTTTACAGCATCATTGCTATTAAAGTTCAAGATTCTGCTTCAGCAGGAGCTGAGCCTTGATTGCTGGTTGTTACCAGATAGAGGGGCTATAGCACTGTGTAACAGCAAACCATTAAATTAGTATTAATAGCAAATAGCCTCTTTTCCAGATCTGATTATTCTCACTGATGTCAGAACTTGTAAAGCAAGCATTTGAGATAAGATGAGGTTATTCTCTTGGAAGAGCTTTGGTGGTCTGTTTTAACTGCAGTGACAAAATGGGTTTTGTTTTCTAACGTGGTTGGCAAGGAAGGTAGAAAACATATAATCTATCCTGCAGGTGCTGTGCTGCTTCTAAACGTAGTCAGAATATTAAGAAAACCAAAAAACTTGTATCAGAAACTGTTGCTGACCTGCAAAATTGCACTGCATTGTGCAGTTCTAATGTTCATTAAGTTTATGCATAATAAAATAGCATCTCCAGTAGTGTGCTCAGAGTGGCTGAGAGCTGTAGCTAGCTAAGCTCAGTGGCTCAGTAATACTGTTGAACACTTAAAAACAAACAAAAAAAAAAAAGTAGGGAATTTTGTTTCCTCTCCCCTGGTGAATTCAATACAAGTGGTCAGAGGGTTATCATTAAAATAGTACTAAGCTATCCCAGAAGGTTTTACTCAAGGAGATTTTGTAATACTTGCTAAAACCAAACCTATGTAATTGTCTTCCAAAGGGGTGCGTTTTATTAGTGCTTTTTTTTTTTTTTTTAAGAGTAGAGTTGTGTGGAGAGGAAGTTAATTTTCTCCTTCAATCTGTCAGTGCATTTACAAAAGAGAAGCAGGGTTTCTGTTTGAAACCTGGAGATAAGCTGCACTGAAATGATAGGGTGATTTTCCTTCCGTTTAACAGCATCAAATAAGAAGACTTTGCACTGCCAGGGTTCAGTGGGTAGTGGGTTAAGGAACTTAACTGCAGGGATTATTCTGATGAGTGTCAGTGCTCCTGATTTAGAAGGGTGAAGGTACTTTTATAATTATTTTGTAAGTAGCTAAACCACATTAGTCTGTAGCCTGAAATCTGGCCCAGCTACATAAGGGTCATATGGTGTTAAAAGTTCAATCCTCTCCATTTTTATTTCCTTGAATTACCTAAAAAGCCCAAATGCCATGCATTAATACATACAGCATCAACTTTTTTTTTTTTTTCCTTAAGCAGTTTGGGCTTCTTTTGCTTTTAGATTTCAGTCTTTATTTTATAACTTATGTTAATAGAGCATGCCATGCATTTCACAGGATCCTCAGCTTATTTGTATAAGCCTGTATCTCGCTGTCATAAAGTTGATTGTAATTGATTTCCATCAGACAGAAATGTTAGTCAGAAACAGATTGCAAACTAAAGCAAAAAATGTAGTATTTAACAGGTGAAAATACTCACTGGATGCTGTTTCTGAGTTGAAATAACAGAGGTTTTTAAGCAATGCAGAAAAGATGCAGTCTGCTACCAAACAGAGCCTATGTACTTCTACACATAAGCTCTCTTCCTACAAAAGCTGCTGGGTTAGGAGGCTGTAACTTTGCCTCAACTAATTACCTTCTGCTCTGTGCAGATGACGACCTTGATGCTCATAATGATAATAAAAGCAACACAGAAAATGCAGCATTCGGAGGATGCCATTAGGGTCATAGGATTTACAGTCCAAAGGCTCATTTGTGCTGGGGAAAGTGAACATTTGCCCCTTGGTGACCACTGTCTCCTTGTCTTAGAGAAGAAGGGTGGTGGACGGGCAGTGGAGATGACGGGGTGAGCTGTACCCATCCTGCACTGCTGCACAAGAGGCTCTTCAGCACAGTTCGACCTGATCTGGGAAGACACAGCCTTTGCCTTGGCTCTGTCAGCATTATCTTGCCTTGTTCTCTACAAAAGCACAGAGGGAAAGAAGTGTTTCTAATACGTTTTTATATCTGGAGCACGTTTATTAGAGAGGCTTACTTAGTCCTAAATGAAAAGCAAGAACAGTAACTTAATATTTTAAATTGGTTTTAGAAATATCTGCCTGCAATAGGGAATTCTTACAGGTTTTAGTTCTTGGATGACTGGATTTAATCTGAATATATGAAGCTGAAATGTTATTGTGCAGTATGCTTAAGAGGGGAAGAAACAAGAATCTAATATTGTAATTGTTATTTTACAGGAGATTGAAGAGATCACTTGCACCTGAATTTCAGTAATTTGGTACACAAAAGGCTTGATTTGGCCTTGTGTTTACATACATCTCAAAAGCCATCCTCTGTTACCTTGGCAGATGTAGTGGATTTATAGCCAGCCACAGCTTCACTGCTGTAAGGTGCATCTACAAATGTGAGCAAACACAGTTTGAGGAGCTACTGAGTAACAGCTCCTCATTCCCGTTTTACTTACAGTGCATCTTTTGGAAACATGAACGGGTATTTCTTCAAGTTTGATAAGAATTAAAATACTTTTAGCTCTGGTTTTAAAAATGATCCTGGCTGGTGAGTGGTGTACCTGTAGCAAATGAAGTGTATTGGACAAGCCCAAACTAAAAGTCCGTGCTGTAAAGACATTATTGTGGGTAGAATCCTACAGGGAGGATGAGGTATGTTAGGGGACAAAAAGATGAACAATCCTCCTGAGACATTTTATTTGCATACTGTGAGAATTTTGTCTGTTTAAAAGCAGTGTGGGTTTATTAGGGAGCTTATTTTAAAAAATGCTTTCAAGAAGATACTGTAAGATTATATCTAATTAATTAAATTCATTACATTGGAATGACTTAATTAGAGGTTATTTTTCAACCATTCCTTTAACATTCTAACACTCTCAATATTTTTTTCAGTTTTATAGTCCTGTTTATGAATGCAATCTTTATGACAGCGTAGACTGTCGAACCTTTTCCTTAATAAACACTACTTCAAACTATATTTACTGTATTTTGTGTAATGAAATAGAACGTGAGGAACTCATGTCCTATGTAGCTGAGTGTTCAGTGGGAGCTGTAGGCTGCTATGCAGTTTTCTAAGAATCACAGCAAGAAATGGGATGGACCCCAGACAGGCACTGGACTGAATATTTTACATGAGAACTAATAATTAAATCTTGTTAAAGAATTGAGAGTCCAAAGAGAATGAAGCTTTTCCAGTTATCACTGGATTTTTGTCCAGCTCCACATTGGCAAAGAGGTAATTAAAAGCCTCTAAGTTCAGTTCAGCTCTGCATAAATGAAGGTTGAGATAATGAAAACACATAAATAAGGAAATAGAAGGATGTTAGATTTAAATATATGCAATTTCAGTAGTAGTTATGGAAAATAAGTTGATGTATTAAAAACCCAACAAACTCAAACCCCAAACTGCAGTATCAGATTGAGCATTATTTCGTGTCTTTGTTACGTACTTTGTATAATGATGTCCTACTTTACAGCACAAAATAGTTATTGAACAGTGTATCTCAGTGCATAGATGGAGGTGCTTTGTATGAAGTCAGTGCTCAGGCTTGGATAAACTCCTGTGCTGCAGTATCATCTCCGGGGCTCTGCCTTTCGTTGTTACAACTAAATGAAATCACCTCGACTTCCCACTTCCACTGGAAAAAAGGTCTCTTTGACAGTGTAGAGCTGTTATAAAAGACAGTGGCTACAGAATGACTTCGTTCTCACAATTTCAGCTTGCTTATTGGTCTGCAATTCATCCCCAAAAGTTGTTCAAACCTCAGTGAAAGTAACAGAGCATAGATTATTGGTTACTGGAAGTTAGAAACCTAGGAGTGGTCCCTTCAGGTTTTTTTATTTGTGAAATAAAGACATGGTGAAGAGGTACAGATGAGAAGCCAGAGATGTGTTATAATGAATGTTCAAAAATAATAAAGAAATACTCTTCACAAATCTTATTTTAAATTTCTGAAAGTACCTGATATCCTTGATTGTGGTTTTTTTTTTTTTTGTGTGTGTGATCATTTTCAATAATCTTCTAACAGTGAAGATTATTAGATTTTAATATTAAAGAGGAAAGGATGGAAACTTTTATATTTTTTAGGTGATATAAAAGCCTATCTCCAAATATAGCCAAGATATGTCCCTGAATAACAGGAGTGTATCTGACAGCAAGGCAGGGCTGTATGTGAGACACCCTAACAAGCCAGTTACTTTATTTCATAATTCTTTATTTTTGTCCTACAGTGAGTTGAATCAGGTTTGAATTTGGGGCACTCATTAGGCCAAAACCTGCTATTATGACAATGCCACTTAAATATTTTTAGGTTAACTTTCTAGTCACTTGTCACTGGGAATTTTAGAAACTACCATGTTTTATATTGCTGTCTTGTTATATTTTAGAACCAAAGTGTTATTGTTACCGTATCTCACACCAAAAGGAAGAAACACTTTCAGTATGGTTTAGTCTTCTAGAGAGTCAAAATGCTCTCTGAGTAGGAGGGATGCTTAGCCAAATCCAAACCCAATGAGATAAGTGAGAATAAGTGGGCTCTAGCTAACATTTAAAGTAAACAGTTACAAAGAAGTGGCTTCCTTAGCCTGGTCTGTTCTGCATTTGCTCAGAGCTGACTTTTTCTTAGGAAATGAAAAGTCATTCCAACAATAGTAATTAGAGAGGATCTCAGGGAATGGGACAAGGTTTATAAGAGTGTTACTCTAGTAGATCAGCTAATAAAGTTGGAGAAAATTTGGCAAATGTCTTTTCTGTATCTCCTTGGTGAGGTGATATAACTGATTTTGTTAATACACTTTTCGACCTCCTTCCAATAGTAAGATCCTAACATCAACAAAACTTTGGGTATTTCTTTATAATTAATTAAAAATGCTGTTAATAACTTAAGATGATATATTTGAAGTGTAAATAGGTAAGTGTAAAGCTTGCCAAGTGTTACCCCATTACTTAGTTAGCCTGCTGTTAGGTTCGGGGTATAAAAACAGTGTCTGTATCAGAGAAACTTATTAATGGTGGATAAGAAACTGTTTATCTTCTCAAAATTCTCACATATTGAGATGGCCTTAGTAGTTTGGAGAAAGGTTTAGTATCATTACTTATTATTGAAGATTAACAATCTGTTAACACCTAGGTGTATGACCCCAACAGAGATGTTCACAATGGAGGCTCGCTCATTATGAATTTCAAAGCCTATATGAAATGATTTATATCAGTGCTTGAAAATATGTTTTGGTAATGGCTTTTTTAATGCCTTTAGGACATTTAATTGCCATTAAGTGGAATAATCTGCTGTTTGAATGGAGAGCTGGGAGTATTTTGGTTGCAAATACGATAATGAAATGGATTGAAAACAAGGAGGAGTAATAAATGAATGGATCTGTATAATTAACAGCCAGCTTGGGCTCGACATCCTATTTATGACTGGAGAATATAGTGTGCACTGCCTAAGGTGGAATGTCTTATCCCCAGGCAGTCATGGGGCTGACTACAGGTAGCGGGCTGTCTGGGGACTGATCCTGTCCCTGCTGAAGTAGTACTAAAGCTGTGTTAATAGAAGTGGATTAAAACTGTGGAGCTTAATTCATTAGTACTGAAGTCAGTGGAATCTCTGCGCGTGGCTTGATATGGGACACATTCAAACTCTCTCAGTCTGGCCCAGTTGTACCCAACTGGAATACCCCTTTTACTGAACAGTGGGCTATTATCTGTGTAGAAAGCTTTTGACAGCATTTTTATATGCTGCACGACTCTCAGTGGCTATGTCAGTCTTGATTTGTAAGACTTACATCACAGTCTCATTATATGAACATCAAAGCACTAAAAAAGTTTGTGGTTTCAGATAGTTTTGCTTTAAAGATAACATAAAAGTTAAAACTTTCCAAGTGGAAAACTATCCTTCCTTTCCACCTATTTCAGTTGTGATTGTGTGGCAGGGTGGTCAGTTGGTAGTCAGGTAAGCATTAGGAGAAACTAAATGTTGTTTTGTTGAGATTTCAGTTTGAAGTGATTGCCTTGCCTTGGAATTTTCTTGGAGATCCACAAACACAGCTTTGTGAATGATGTTTGTCATTTGCAAAGAAAGCTGCACTCCGTAAACTTCAGGTCTTGAAAGGGACGAGTGTATAAAAACTAAACAATTAACGTCTGGGAGATAAATTGTTGAAGTAAGGTGGTATTTACCCATTTTGTAAATTAAGACAGCATTTTTAATCTAAACAACCAGTGCACTAATCCTGGAGTATCAGAGACCTCCTCTGTGGCTGTTTTGACCCAATAGTTACTCTAGGATGGAAAAAAATGGCTAATGTAGGTAGGCTGCTGGTATCCCTAGATTTTTTTGTGTGTGTGTGAGTTTCATCTAAGAGGTGTGAGTGGTTAGAATTTCCCTTCAGAAGTCTTCAGTCAAGAAAGGTGTCACTTCTTGAGAAAGCAAAGTCATACGGTTTTGCAGCATCAGGTTGAAACAATTCTACAAGAACTGAAATTCCAGAGGTTTCAAGGTTGTTGTTTAATAAGGATTTACATTCGAAAAGGTAGAAGTCTCAAACTCTTTCTTAAACAGTTCAGAAGAAAAAAGGAACAGAATTCTCCAAAGCCCCAGCTACTTTTTCCACAAACCATGTGAAACTCTACCAAATGACCGACTTCTGACAGAGACAAGCAGTTGTTTATATAACCAGTATGTATAGTTGCTGTGAAAACGCGTGACAGAACGTGGGATTTTTAGATGATTTTGTAAACATACCTAACATAAAATAAAATTCATATGGAGTTTTTATGTGAAATGATCAAAGGAGGATTTGGTACTGCACATTTTTAAAACTAACTGTAGTTTTGGGCTTAATCTTGCAATGGGCATGGAATGTGATATATTCTGCTGTATTTGCTCCTCGAAGCATAGACTGTAATAACTGTATAGAAATTTCATTGATGGGTTCTGTAGAATCTTTTAAATAGGGCCATGTTAACAGTTACTCCCAAATGATGTATTATTTGGAGGACATGTATGCAATAAACCCAACAGAAGCTGTCTTTCCTCATTTCATTTTCTGATACATGCTATGCTACCTGTTCTTTACTGATGCAGGGAAATTGTGAATGCTTTCAGGGTTCTGTGCTGATTCTTCCATTGTTGCTGTTCAGTTAAGCTTTTCCAGAAATACCCAGAGAGAACAGGGCAATAGAGGTAGGAGCAGAGGTTTTGTGCTCAGAGGGAACGAGGCATTTAGAATCTTGAGAGATCAGAAAAGCCAGTGGAAGTATGTGTATTGTAGTTTTAGCATACTTTCTCTTAGGCCTAATTTATTATGGTAAAACTCCTGTCTGTAGGTGAATTACTGAAGAGCTAAGAAGGAAATTGCCTGAGGATGATGCACTGTGCCCACAATCAGGGATGGAATAGAATCTGGGATCAGTTTCTGTTATGCTCTCTAGCAGGATCCTGTAGCATTTCTTCCTGGGATGGGTGACACTACCTAAAAGGAAAAAGTAATATAAGCTAGAGAAAGAATTCCCCACATCATGGGCCATGTCAGCGCATCTCTTCAATTTCCCCTACAGAAAGATTTCTAGCCAGCTGAACCTGTTGTTTTGTCCTTGCTACCTCTGCACTCTGAGTTGAATGAAAATTTCATTGTCATCGTCATCATCACGTGAGCGGGCTGTGCTCCACCACTCCTGAACCTTGTTGAAAAGCTGCCATGAGTCCCAATGAGCAGAGAATCATGCCCCCAAAAATCATCTTCACCATAACGATGCTCACAACGTTCTTACGTTCCTTTTAGTATTACATCCTTCAACGTGCTAGTTTCCAAAAAATGTCATGAAAGACAGCCATGCCTTTCAAAATTCTACCTGACAAAAAAAGAAAAAAGGATTTGAAATTCAGAGTCTCTTGTGTAATGACTGTGGAGACCCACTGATGGCATTGTCTCTCGCTTGTTTCTTGCCCTGTACCACCTGTCTTCCCTCAGTTTCCATTTCTCTGCCACTTACTGTATTCAAGTAAAAAATGCTGATGCAGCAAATGCAAAACATAAATCCCATATTTGCTTCCAGCTAAGCAGAAAATAACTTCTGTATTCAAAACTTGCTTAATTTTGAGAACTTTTCTCAGCGGTCCTTTGTAGTCTACAAAAATCTTCTGAAAGTCTTTGCAGAGAGAAATATTTGGAATATCTTTCTTTGTAAGAGTCAGAGGTATAGTTTAATATCTGTTTGTTATTACCTGTTTGTTCTGGTCTTTTTTTTTTTTTTTTAAATATTTGTTGCATTATATTTTATTTTTTGGCAAATGCTCTGGAATTTACAACAAGCTTCAGAAAGTCATCTTCTAGAGCCTTTTCCTGATGCTTCTTTCATATAAGTGCTTCATTCTCTCTATAAGTGGTTTCTACTGGAAATAGAAGGTTTGTAGGAGATGAGTCTTCATCATATTCTGTGGTAAAAATCAATGCATAGAAGTAATTTCTTTTATCTGCAGTATCCATAACTGATGCCTCATCTGTTAGTGGAACATCTGATTCTTTCATAGCCTTCCTGTGACCGATACACTTAAAAGCCTTATTTATTGCCTTTACCTAATAGCTTTTAAAATTCTCTTGGTTTCCTGAATAATTTGCTCAGGCTAGATTTTAATTTTGAAGGAATGTATGGTCATTTAACTGGCTGTCTTCTCCTGCTGTGTTCTCTCACTCTCGGGGAGAGGAGGTATTCTCTAGCTTCTTGGATTAGACTACAGTGTTATTTGAAATTCTTCTATTTTATATTCTCAGGCTTTCCCCCTTCCGCTTAATTTCCTTCCATTTTCTTTTTTTCCAGTTTCCTAAGTCTTTTGAAAAGCTTTACCTATTATTTGTAATGGCTGTTGTCTTCCTTGTCATCCCCCTTTTCTGTCACAACTGATCATTGTACTCTAATATTTTGAATCATCTTCTGTTTTTCTGTGCAAACGGAGTCAAAAACTGATTGCCCGATACCTTTTTCTTGCTGTTCCAAGAAGCAGCTGTTTAATGTGCTAAAGATTTGCTGCTAGAAAAAAACAAAATGATAGAGTATTAAGAATGCAATCACATTTTCCCCTGCTTACTGTGCTCTGTGATCTTTTAAGTGGCCACAGTGGGGTAGAATTTTCTGTATTTGCTTGCATCTATCAGGAAGCAAGTTGCCAAGTTACGCCCTCTCCTCTGAGTCGTTATCATATTTCATGAGGAAGAGTTTGAAGACTTTTTTCAGCTCTAACCATGTTCAAGTTCCTGTCTTCTGGAGTCTTCACATGATCATTGCATTTAAGCGATTAATTTTTGCATTATCTTTAGATGTTGAGAATGTGTTTTCTGTTACACATGGGGATAAAATATTTGACCCACAGAAATTAATGTTCTTTTACTGCAATATGGATTTATCTTCAAATGCTATGTTGTGATTCCTTAAATTGTATTCTTGATATGAAGATACCACATGTACATGGCGTTCTCCTAAGCATCACATAGTGCTCAAGTAGAAGGATTCATGCAGTCAGCTCTTCCAGTAAGTCCTTATCCTTCATGTTTCCTGACAGTTCACATGTGGCTGTGGATACTTCTGGGGTTTTTTTTTTTGCATCTCTCTGACCATCTGTGAGCTGCAGTTCCAATAATGTGAATGATTTGTTGACTTGAGCAGCAGTCAGAGCAGGCTGGCTTGGGTGAAGGATCAGTTCCTGTTGGTTTCTTCCTTCAGAAGACAAGATCCTCATTTGGAGAGCATGCCAGGGACACTTTGATATGGTTCCCAATGTTTTGCCAATTCTGCACTTCCTCTCAATTCCAGTATATTTGATTTACAGCTGCTGGATTTGTCCTCTGAGGACCAAATACGTTACTGAGATAGCCAGCTAAAGCATTCTGTCCTCTCCTCAACATATGGAGTGGTGTCTGTCTTACATAGACAGAAGGAGTCTTCCTGTCTAGATATAACCAAGAAGTACCTGTACCTGCTTCTGGGTTTTATATACCTTACTTTGACTATACATACTGCTGCACTTTTACTTGGGAAATTTGTGTTTGTGGGTATATGTCTCTAACTTCAATAGAGAAAAAAAAGTTATACTTTTAGTGGTTATCCAGCTAATTTTTTCTAGTGACCTTTCTTCACTTTACATTATTTGATACTATAAAATTCTAATAAAATACTAAATTTTTATTAAATGTGTATTCTGAATGACAGATGTCTTCAAAAACATTGTTCCATCATTTTAAAAGGAGTCCATTTTCCACTTAAAAATAAGTTGTTTGGGTTTTATGATTCCTTTCTGCTTCCCAAAGAATAAATTAAATTGCCAGGGATTGATT
>JANHGN010010412.1:47931-67953 GCA_024605025.1 Megaceryle maxima | reverse complement strand
AATTCTGTATAAAAGAAACATTGCTTCATGGCTGTAGAATTAGTGGATAATTAAATTAAATCTGTGATTGTTTTTACAGATATATTTGAGATTTGGGGTAGGTTTCAGAAACACTGTTTCTTCATAAGCTATTAGCCTCTCCTTTTTTTAGGAATGAGTAGGTTTAGGATTTTATTCCTCTTTTTTTTTTTCTTTATCTCTTCTCCAAATGTACTCCCATTTATTATTGCTACTGCAATCAGCAAATGGGAAATTGCCAGAATAAGTAGTGCACTATTATGCTTTTAGATCAAAGTAGATTAAAAAAAAAAATTGCAACAATTAATGAAAGAAAAATCCATCAGTGGGCACTGAAGCACAGACATCTCCTCTTAGCCAGGATGGCTCTGAGTTTATCAAGTCCAGCAGAGGTTGGGGGGGCAGACGAAACATCACTTCAGGCTTGTGCCACTGTATTTTACCCTTTCCTGGGCAATTGCTGTTGGCCACTGCTAGAGAGAAGATGCTTGACTGTGCTTGGTTGTACTTGGTTGCAGATGGCTCATATGTCAATCTTAATGTCAGTTGGTTCAGAAGATTTCTGAGATATCAGATCTGGAGCAACACTGTTAATCTAATCAAGATATTAGTCTGTTATTTTCTTTTATGGGCAGTACTGTGCTTCCTCCATTCCTGCTTTTCCCCTGCTCTGTCTTTGTACTGACACCTGGCTTATTCTTTGTTGCTGAATAAGGAAGTAGGAGAGTAAAGGCAGAATCACTTAATCTGTGTTGTAATTGCACTGTATTTGCTGTTCTAGAGCATGTCAAAGTGTGTCAACAAGATTTTTGGTTCAGCAGAATTTATATATAGGGATAAAAAAATAGTGTAAAACTGGGAAAATTTTGTTGAGCAGAATCTTTTGATGAGTTTTCAGATTCTCTGATTTTTAATTTCTTTTTAAAGCAGGGATGAGTAGTTCCTTAATATACTCTCTAGTGAGTTTGGGCAGCAGCTGCTACAACAGCAGGGATATGAGCAGGGGCAGTCCACCAGAGTCTGCAGGCAGCCACAGAGCAGAAAACATTCTTTTCATTATATCTACTGTCTCACTTCTCAGCTTTTTACTCTTTCTAGTTAATGGGAGATAGTTCTGAAACACACAAGGGAAATAAAAAGCAAGACAATGATAGAAATAACAGACAATTCCTGATAATAATGGGGCACTGAAGATACAGCAGCATGTTTGATTCATTGTGGTGTCTTGTAGTAAACACAAAAAGAAAATGCTGCTCTTTGAGACACTTTTTTTTCTTTTTTCTTAATTTAAAACTTGAATGAAAGCTGATGTGCAGCAACAAAATTCTTCTCTCCCTGTATTTTAACATCCTAGGCATTTTGACCTCTATAAACATTTTCATTTTGTAAAGAAACTGTTAACTGTTAAGTGGTTCCTCTCCTTCCTCCCTTCCCTTCCTCCCAATGTCCTCTCCCCCTCATCACACCTCAAATCTCTTATTAACAACTACTGGTTTACTATATGTGCAAGGATTCAGGCAGAGACCTAGTTCAGTTCATGGGGTGGTGTAAATGACCACACCTCATCAACTTGCAAATGGTTTCAGTGGCAACAAGTGGGAGTCTCTGTGTCAGCAAGATCTTGTCATGGATATGTCCAGTGAGGCAGAAAAAGGCTGAAAGCAGCAAGATGACCAATAGGTTAATAATCAACAAGTAATTTACTGTCTGGTTTTATTTGCCTATTACTGATACCACCTTTTATTTTTAAGCATTGCCTTATAACACAGGATTTTTTCTCCCTTCAGTTCAGCAGCTTGTTAAGTTTGCCTTTTGTCCTCATTACTGGCAAGCTAAGGAAACATCTGTCTTCTTCTGGTTTGTCAAGTGATGAGGTAATACACAATCAAAGTAGAATTCAGTATATTTGAATTACTTTGCATTTTAAGATTTCCAATAGAATATCATCTGAGAAATGAAGTTCTCTTACTTTGAAACTATTTCAATCTGTCCTTGCATCTGAAATCAATGTTTACTTGCATTGGTTTTCCACTGAACCCTTCCAACAGTTTTCGAATTTATTTTGGGATATATTGTACTGCATACATCATCATTTGATGATTTATGACTGTTCTAAAATATATAAAGGACTAGTTTTGTAAGATGCTGAGTATCCCCATGCACTATCTCCAAATGGCACTATGGCACAATGACTTGGATCAGTAATGGACCCGATACCCGGGTTGTTGGTTTTGGTTTTTTGTTTGTTTGTTTTTTTCTGGGCTTCACTCCAAAGTGGTCTCTTCTTGTGGACGTAAGCAGGTCAGAGCCACTCTGGATTTATGTCTTCATGAATATGGAGTTGGTATGCTTATAAGTTGTGCTTAGACACAGTACAAGAATCTGTTAGCATTATCAAAAACCCAGTGATCTTTTAAACCAATATTTTCAGAGTTCATTATTATTATCTGTGACTATTCAGAGTAATTCAGAGACATGTGAATTAGTGTAGTTTGGGCACTCAGACTGCATCAACAACACCCTGCAGTGACTCCATGCACTGGCCATATGGCTCTAATTAAGGCATTTTAGTATTTGTGCTTGCACACTAGAGAAAAAGAAACAGATACACCTCGGGTGATGATTTAATCCTCCTCTTCACTGGGCCACTTTGTGCCATAATTAAGGATATATACACATCCTAGTTGTGCATTTCCACCTTTAGTACCCATGGATTTTTTTTTCCCAGTATGAGCTCAAATCCGATGTCTAATGTTTGAAGTGGGTGTAATTGCAACAGTTGGGTAAGCTACTTTACAGTGCACCAGGAGTGCAATTCCAAACCAGATCCCTGTCATCAGCCAGCTTCTGCCAGGAAACTCCCGTGATCTGGCTTTGTTTAGTATCACACAAGAATATTTTAATGAAAACTAAGCAAGCATTAATACCTGGTGTTATCAAATAATGGTTGCATTTTCCTTTGACTTTTCTGGTCACATTCATCAGTGTATTCTGGCTGCTGCTGTATTTATTTTGGAGAAGTATCGAACCTCTTGAGCATATTTAAAATGTCTTTATTACTGTTTGAAGTACCCAGAGCTGAGAAAAGAACTTGAGGTTGTATGTCCATTTCATTATCTTCTCTCTTCACATCCCCTTGTCTTTTTTCCCATCTTTTCATGTTTTCTTTTTCCCTCATCCCTTGTATTTGCCTCACCCTAGCACAGTGGAGGATCTGCCTGTGGCTCACATTCCTTTCATCCGCAGCGATGCGATTGTCACTGCAAGTCTTGTTTGCCCAGCCGTACTTTTTATTTCCTATCTTTGCTGCCGAGATGTAAAGGAACAAGTAATTTCTGAAAATCAATCCTTTGCACTAATATGTATGTTTTTGTCCTTCTGCTGTGAGATTGTGGTGTAGCCTGTTCGCGGGGGTCACTGCAAACAGATGTCAGCTTTACAGAATTCTCGATGTTCTGCTGGTTTCTGTTGTAGGACAACTGCCAGCACTGAATTTACCTAAGCTGTTCAGGCTAAATAATTGTGGCAATTAACACAGAGCTCTCATTAACAACTTTATTAGTTATAAAACATAAGCATTTAAATAACTACATGGTTAAGTATAATGCTACCTACTTTTAAAAGGTCTCGCCGACATTGTTCGGTCCCTTCGGATAAAGACCAGGCTAATGTTGTGAAATAGCCATAGTTTTGGTCACTTTTAATCCCAGATTTCTTTAGGAGATACCATTTTACATACCATTGTGTGGCAAACAAGGGTAGACTTTTCAAAATGTTTCTCAAATCAAAGCTTTTGAGGAAAGTCTCCTGTTTAACATGCTATCAGTGAAGTACATACAGTTCTTTCTACTTGGTAAGAAAGTGGGATGAGAGGCAGTTTATCCAATAAATCAAAGCAGCTGCGATTGAAAAACTTTAAAGCTCAGCTTGTTTAAAACATGGATTTTAAAGAAATGTAAATGGCTCGTCCTTAGCTCACTGGACTCTCAGTTTTACTGATTTTGAAGTATTTTCAATTAACTGTTTTCTTGGCTGATTGTTAACACAATCACAGAATCATTGTTGTTGGAAAGGACCTTGTAGATCACCAAGTCCAACCGTATGGCTACAAGAATAAAGAACACAAGCCATTAGCTACTGCTTATTACATTTACGAATGAAGTGAATAATTTTCCAGTTCACAACTCAGTGAATATGTGGAAAGAAGCTTATATGAAATAGGTGCCCACAGTTGTGAAAGACTATACTGCTTTTAAAAGGAGGTAGTGTTTAAAAACATAATTTTGCAATAACTTGCTCCTGATCCTTAGATTTTCTGTCTTACAGTTTCACATGAATGATAGTGTTACTGTTACGTTAATGAAAATATCCTTTCTTTATCTGGAGTTCTGTGTTAAAGTTTCCTCCCTAGAGCTTCACAGACCTTAATATTCAGCACTCCCATTTACTCTGCACACAGCTCCGTAAGAAAATACACTAAGTTTTAGTGCATACCTGAAAATAATGTTTGAAGGCAAGGACTAAGGGAATGTTATCTACCTGAAACTGCCAGGGAAACTTATAAGAGAAAAATACAGTTGGTAATTTTCAGTAAATATGCAAATTTCATTTTTGCTAGGACTAAAATAGAAAAACTATAATGGCCCTCTGTTTAAGTTAATCACTAAACCTTATTTTCCACAACAGTGAGTTTTTTGTTAAATGCTTTTGACTAGGATGAGTTCTGAGGAAACGTCAAGCTTTCTGTGGGGAGGGAAGGTCAGGGTCCAAGTCCCAGGAGCGGAGAGCCTGCGGAGCAGGTCAGATGCGGTTAGTGTATTGCTCTCAGTGGTGCAAACTGTGCAGGTTCAGGGAAATTTACAGGGTGTCTGCTGTCTTCTCCTGCAGGTTAACAAGAGCTGAGTCCAGGCTTGAACTCCAGCCCTGATTCTGCTTTGTGCTTGAAGCTATGCTAGATCAAACTTTCTGTTTTCTTAGACCATCTTTTTTTGGTGGTGGCATTTGAAGAAAAGAAGCTGCCTTGTGCAGAAAGCTACAAAAGCTGTGCTCTCGCTTGAGCTATGGCCTCGTACATTCAACTAGAAGAGTTTGCCTTCCCTGTAGCACTTTTCCTTGCTCTTGTTCAGATTGCGGAGTTCTTCCTTTTGCACCAGTGGCAGAGGATCTTCTTAGTCCAAGTACCACTGTAGTATCCTTACAACCAAAGCTAAATTGGACAAATCTTCTGCTTAAGCAGGTAAATGTATGACTGTAGTTTCTGCATTTTTCATTGCACAAAAAGCCCTGAAATGTTCAAATGCCATTATGGAACCAGCTTTCAAAGCATTGTTACTGCTGCTACAGGTGGTGAATTATTACTATTAAGAAAATCAATACTGGCATATGATTTTCCAGCATGCAGGTGTCTGGCTGATCCACTGCTTAAATAAAGACATATGTCTAACCTAAAGTCAATAACAGCAAGGAATGTCAGCTGATGTATTTCAGGACCACAAAAGAAAATTAGATTCCTTTGAAATTTGGGGGCAACATGCCACATATATAACTACTTATGAGGGTTCAGGGTTCTTTTTCTTCCTTTTCTCCCATTCCTCAAAGTGCTGCTGTGAGTGAATAAATGCCTTTCTCATGTTTACACCCTGTATAACCCCTTGCCCTGAAGAATTTACCTCTTGTTGCGGTCACAAAAAATATCCCAGACCCTGGCTGATAACTGAGGATCACTTAGCAAGAGAAGTAATAATGTAGTGTGGAGATGAAGAAGGTTGATCCTGGGTCATGAGACTGTTTCAGTTCTTTGTTAGGGGGGACATCAGAGAAGATATATCTAAGAAGGACTCAGAGCTCCTTTCTTTCATCCTTTCTTTCTTGCTTTCCTGGTGCCCCCTCCACAGCAGAAAGGCTGTGCTGCAACCAGTGGTTTGGTTCCTTCCCCCAGAACCCAGCCCCTCCTTTTAAAGGCTGAAATGTGGGAGCAGGTTGTGGGTTTTTCCAGATTCCTTCAATTTTAGTCCACTTCGAGAGTCCACTTACATAAGTGAGTCTCTGTTTTGAGCACAGAAGGTGCCAGGAAACAGGGCTGTGTCCATCTGTCAAATGATGGGGTCCAGAGGCAGCAGGTGAGGCTGGAGGGGGAAGGTGACTGGGAGGAAAGGGACCAACCTGGACTGAAACTGAACCTACTAACCCAGCCTGCCTCAAGCCTATTCCTGAGATGTGCAGTAGTGAGGCCACTACCAGCATTTTGTTAGACAGGGCCTAGTTTCCAGGCTTCCAGGGCTGGCGAAGCCATCTGGGTGTATTTCATACCACCAGGAGTGCATGTGAAGGGATATTAAGCTGTTATCAGAGACCTTTTCTGCTGCTAGCTCTTTCTGCTGCCAAAGTATTGCTATGGAGATAAGCAAGGTAGTACCCTGCAGCAACAGTGGTAGAAACTCCTCTTTCTACCAGTCTTTCAATAGACCAAAAAGAATAAAAAGGGTTTTATGAATGGAAGGAGTCTATTCAGTTAGTGTCTTCCTCTTATCGTGACTGGAGTCACCCAGAATGAAAACACACATTATTAAAGATTTTAAGGGTGGTTTTAATTTCACGGTGGTGATGCATCCAGCTCAAGACTGTAAATAATGCTAGTGACAGGTTTTTTCTTACTACAAGTTAGTAATGCTTTACTTCTAATGTGGTGGGTGAAAAGAGAGCACTGCAGTGCAGTCTTGCATCTGATTTTTTTTTTTCCCCTTTGATTATTCCACTTAAAAAAGAATTCTTTTTGTGAAAATATGATGGTAAGAATGTTAATGAGTTTGATTAAGCTGTGGCACGCGATAGCTAGTTAGATAGGTCACCTCAGTCAGCAAATGAACACCCAGCAATTTTTACTACAGCAAGAAATGCTTATACTTCAACCCACAGTAACCAGCAAAACCTCCTGAACTGCAGGGGAAAAAAAAAAAAAAAATTACTTTGCACTTTAAAGGATCCCGAATGTGTCAGACAATGTAAACCAGGTAAATGTACTTTAGCAGAAACTTGAATACTTTAAGGAAGCAGTGCAATTGGGCACATACTGCAAATGTATGTGAATGGTGCAGGCTACATGTACTGTGAAGTGGCCTGCAGACTATAAAAACCACTTAATTTCTAATTCAATCTTTTCTAATTTTGTTGACTGTGAGCTAAATTTAATATCCATAAGTCTCCTGGTGATAGACCTCCTTCCTCTTCAGTGTCTTTTGAGCAGCTGTTAAAATATGTATTTGAATATATTTGCAGAGTGCAGATACCAAGTTTGCAGTCCTGACTGTTTCAGCCACCTAGGGAATAGAACAAGTTTGAAAACAAACAAACAAAACCACCCAAACAAACAAACCCCAATGAACAAACAGAAACAATGACTAAAAAAAATCCAAACCAAACAAACCCCACCCTAGAAAGGGTCAGAAGAGTTACTGACTAATGAAGCAATTTGTGAATATGTTAAGAAATAACAATCTGTAAATAGAACCAGTTGTGAAATTTGTCCTAGAAAATGCATTACTTGGGCCTGATTCCACCTTTAGCAGATCTCAGCCTTCTGCAGCTGTGTTTCCAACAGGAGAAACCAGTGTTAGTTGAAAAGAAAAGCCTAGAAGCTTCTAGAGAGGCCCTGATTCCCTGGGCTGCCACCTGCACCCGCCCACGGGTCAGGAGATCCCGTTCAGCTGCGTGGGCCCTCGGTTCTGCTCCTCTTCTCTAGTCCTCCTCGCCTGGGGTTCCTTAGCTGTAGCGGGGCCTGTTGCCTGGCATAGGAGGTAAGGGGGAAAACTTAAGAGGGGAGTTGGTTTTGTTTTCTCTTGCTTCTCTATTTTTTTCTCCTGCTGGCAGGACTGTTGTGGTATAGAAAGATAGTTCTGTGGGGAGAGAAGAGCTGATCTGGAAAAAGAAGTAGAATCTTGGCTGTGTTTAAGAGAGCTGCATAAATCCTGCTGCTTGTGGCCCTCAGGTTGCAGCAGGGCTTTCAGTTTGCTCCAGGGTGCAGCACAGTGGAGGGGGAAGGTGTTTCTGCCGGCATGTTTGCCCCTCTGCACCAATGCTCTCCCCTTTAAACAGCCTTTAGTTTGCTCTCAACGGATGTAAAAGTGTAACTGCTCCTGGAAGAATGCTTTGTGGGCTCTCTGCCCTCAGGGGCTGGGAACAAGAACTTGAATTGTTTGTTGCCCCATTCGGTGGAGTCATCTGTAACTGCTGTCACTTGTGTCAGGGGGAAGGAAGCTCAGATTCTGGCTTTTGAAGCAATAACTCTGTAGGGTTCTTCAGTGAATATCAAAACTGGCTGAGGACTTGTAAAAGCTATTACACTTAAGCAGGGTGCCCCAAAGGTCTACAGTGGAAAGCTTCTTTTATCTGCCATATTTACTCCTTTGTCCATTGGCTCCCCCCCTCCCCGAGGCTGGTTAGGGAATGAATATTAAACTACTCTTTATTCTGTGACTGAGACTTTGCATGCAGTTGAGCTGGTTATATCTGTGGCAGTTTATCCATAAAATTACACTACGAGCATGCCTGGGGTTCTGAAATACCACTGTCAAAGCCAGTAATTTATATGGTGTGGGGAATGTTGTTCTTGGATATTTAAGGATTATGCTACTGTAAATAATAAGTAGTAAATTTGGTGGTTGTTTTATGCAGAACAGTGAATAAACATTAAAGGCCTATGTTGCAGCAGGATGGGGAAAAAGGGAGGACTGAAAATAGAGGAGATTGCTTTAATTAAAATCTGTGAGAGCTTCTGATTTCTTTGACATTTTAAATTGCATTGAGCTGCAATGTAATTTAATTTCGAAGGCATTTAAGTAGTCTGTTCTTGAGTATTGACTGATTATCTTCTGCTCCATATACAAAATTTGAATAACCATTTATCTTATTGTTGGAAATGTGAGTACTGCAGCGTAGCTTCTGCTCTTCAAAAGTGTTTTCAATCAGTAATCAAGCCAACATCAGTTACTGTAAATTAATAGAATAAAACTCTAATGGCTGCAGTAGGTTAATAGAAGCACAGTAAAACCTTGCACCAAAACCAAGTCCTTACACAAGACCTTACAAAAACAATTTACATAAGGTGCTACAGCACATCAGGAAGATGTTAAACAGCCCCAAATTTACTCTAAATTTTCTTGCTAATTTGATTTGCAATTTTCATGTTGCTGCTTCTGAACCTCGGTAAGTACCCGCAGTCCTTGAATCCAGTTGTGTTGGCTTAGATTTGAGCACGTATGACTGATACAGGGAAACTTTCCTTGCCTGATTCTTTTGCCTGTCGCCTCCCATGTCTCCTCATAGCAGAAACAGACTGATCATCCTTCTGTAAGCGTGTTGTAATAGGTCGACCTGAACTAGCAAATGATGCTTAGACTTCTGCTTTTGTCAACCAGCATTTGTCACCTGTCTGCTGTCGCTGAATCCCCACGATCCTCTGCTGAGGGCTGTCAGGGCTGTGTTACACCAGTCAGCTGGTGGTGTTGGAGGTATCCTTCGGGAGGAAGCGTGGAACACCTTGGTGAAAATAAGGAGCACTGAGGATCATGCTCCAACCACTTGATTTCATCCTTTCTGTCCACTGTGTGGTCTCACCATAGATGGATGCAGCCTCCTCCTGTGTTGGGAGTGCTTTGGGACATGAGGCTTGTCAGCTTTTCAGAGAGAGTGTGCCACACCTCTGGGCAGAGTTCAAAGTACTTCCATTAGTGTACAATTCTACGTATAGGCACATATGTAAGGGAGCAAACTTAGTGCAAACTTAGGAGCATAGGAGGAGCTGGTGGGAAAATGCATTATTTCAAGGTAGCTAATTTGTCATCTTTATAACTGCAACTTGGAGCTCTGAACCCCATATTCTCTTGTATAGAGTAGTGACTTCATTCACTTCTAAGACTTACCTATCAGAATTAATAATTGTCCTTGGAAATTCTCTATTTCTGGAGCAGAAAAAAGCTGTAAAAGCAAGCTAGTTTTCAGGCTGTTTATCATTCAGATCAGATGCTGAAGCATTGCAACAGCTACCTTGGTGTGTTATTTGTGGGCCAGCCATGTGCTTTTCATCTGAATTAGACTTACCTTCTGGGATTTCAGGATTAGCCATAGAATGCCTTGGGTTAGAAGGGACCTTTAAAGGTCATCTAGTCCAACCCCTCTGCAACTAGATCACCTTGCTCAGAGTCCTGTCCAATATGACTTTGAATGTTTCCAGGGATGGGTAATCAACTGTCTCCATTGGAAACCTGGACCAGTGTTTCACTATCCTTGGGGTAAAAAATTTCTTCTTTATGTCTAGTCTAGATCTCCCCTCTTTTAGCTTAAAACCATTACTTCTCATCCTGTTACAATGGGCCCTGCTAAAATGTTTGTCCATTTCTTTCTCCTGGGCCCCCTTTAAGTATTGAAAGGCCATGACAGGTCTCCTCTGAGCCTTCTCCAGGTTGAACAACCCCAACTCTCTCAGCTTGTCCTCATAGCAGAGGTGTTTCAGTCCTTTGATTACTTTTGTGGCCTTCTCTAGACCCGCTCCCACAGGTCCATGTCTTTCTTGTGCTGAGGGCTTCAGAGATGGATGCAGTACTCGGCGTAGGGTGTCATCAGCAAACTCCACAAGGGTGTGCTTGGTCTCACTTTCTGTGTTATTGATGAAGATCTTAAATGGCACTGGTCCCATTACAGACCCCTGAGGGACACCACTTGTGCCTGATCTCCATCTGAAATCTCATTACATTGTGAATCTTCCTGATTTCTACCTCTTATAAATATTCACCTTCCCCCCCGCCCCCCTTTTTTGGGGGGGGGGAATCTCCTTCCACAACAAAATATTTGTATTTTCATTCATGCTAAGATTTCTTATTATTTGTTTGCTCAGCTAGATTATCCCTGTTACCCCTTTACTGCATGTTTTGTAGATTATCTACTTAATTCAAATGAAATTATTTTACAGCTGGAGCTGTTGCTCAGTAAATGTGGTTAGCTCATGTTTTTTCATGGAACAGCAAATTTGATCTGCAAACTAACCTCTCATACTTTAAGTTCTTACTGTGTAATGTCATAAGGAATTTCCTGTTTATTTGGAGCTAATTAGATCCTCGAAATAATTGCAAGTGTGACTTTTTGGCATGTTCAGAATATTGTTGAATACTCTAGAAATGAAAATGCCAGAAAAGCAGTTAGTATTTTGAACATACTCATCTTAACGGATGCTTCCCAATCTATAAAAATGTAAGAGGAAGTTAATTTAAGTCGTAAAAAACCCCATGCAGTATGTAGCTGTGGAAATAACTTCAGAAGCTTTCAGTGTTGATCATTTTACTATCACAAGAGCTTGAGCTGATTCAAAGTATATGCACTTTCGTGAGGTGACCATGCTTTTAAAGTCTGAGACCTTTTTTGCCCTGTTTAGAAGAAAGATAGATCCAATATATACGCTTTCTCTGAAGCTGGGTTTTTAATAAGATTCAATAACAATGTATTCCTGAAGCTGCTTATAGAAGAATCTGTACTGTAGGAGTTACGTAAGGACTGAAACACTTGAATTCTCATGTCATTTTCTTTTTGATAGAAATAGTGGCTATATATTGTGCTTTTGAAAGGAGTATCTGCATCGGGCATCTAATGTAGCTGACCTTTGATTAATGAGATGAATGTTGAAGGGCAGTGCTCACGTGGATCCTGGAAAGATCCTTTAATCTATTTCTAACTTTGAAATCGTCGTCTTGGTTGAAATACACTGAAAACAAGCAAATAGCAATAGATTGCTTGGGAGTTGTGGTTCAAGCAGCTGCAGCTCTTGTTGCTCCAAAGCAGGCTGAGGAACTTCGATGTGAGAGAGCCCCTGGGGATAGTTGCTGGCGGTTTCTGTAGAAAGGGGAGCAGGTCCAGTGTGAGGAGACAGTCTTTTCTAGCAGACGTAGCTCATCTTGACATAGACAGAACTTGTATTCTGTAGAAACTCTGAACTAATTGCTGTGCTGTGTTAACATAAATCAGAGTAAGATAAGCATGATTGGAAAATAAATCTACAGGCTCTCTGGCCGTGGAAGGAAGTCTGTTTGGATCAGATTCTGACATGTGTGCACCAGAGAGAGGAAAGGGATGAGATGTCTTATGCAAGGCAAAAATGACAGTCTGGGCAGTGGCTGCCACATTCACGCTGCCAGTCACGAGTGGCATATGTGTGGCTCTTTGCAAGGTGCATCAGAGCTGAGCCTTCTGTGGTGAGGAAGGGAATAGACGTGGGCAGGCCAGGTGACCATTGTCACTTGGGCATGTGAGCTGCACCATCCTCAGCTTTTGGGTGCCTTAGTTTGTAGTGGAGTTTCCAGAATTGCGGTGACTTGTGCCACGCTTCAGTCTCTTCTGGCATTTCTCATAGGTTTAAAAAGTGGTACTAGAGCTCGTTCAGGTGATACCCTGCTGAACTGTCACTGCCATAGCTACCTTGTAGTCCCTGATCTGTTCATCCAGAATCTGTCAGCTCTGCTATTTCCCCCATACTACCCGTTTCCTGGATAAAATCTTCCATCTGGAAGAAAGACTCAATCATTTAACCTGTATTTACAATCCTGCCCCTATTTCCCCTCAGCTGTCCCTTTACAGCCCTTCACTGTCACCAGCAGAAAGTGTAGGTAGTCAGGGCTGTGTTGGTTGTTTCTCCTGTGTTTCCCTGCCACAAAGTGTCATCTGTCTGCCTTTTCAAGAGGTGTGCCAAGGCATCCTTCAGCTTCTTCCTGCTCGTGCCTTTGGGATTCACAATATACAGGGCCTCTGGCTGCTTCTTCGACAGACTCCCCAAGCACCTGCTTGGGGTGAAAATCTTGAAAAGGTGGTGAGAAATTTTTTGTTGTTGTTGTTGTTGTTCAAATACCACCAGGTTAAAGTGAATTTCTATCAGCCTAAGACTTCTAGTACAGAGATGCTTTGATAAGCACTAGAGCTCTAGATGCCTAAATGAGCCTTTAATTGTTTTAGGTTCTCTTTTTTCTCTAGTTGTAGCTGTTTAAGAACATACACTTATACTCTAGATGCTTTTAAATTCAGCAGTTTTCCTTTACCTGAACAACTTTGTGTATTTTTTGTTTTGCTTTCATGAGTTGCAGTATCCAATTCTCCAAAGCATTATCTTGGTCTTTTATCTCTTTGTAAAGTGCTAGGTGATACCTTGTATGCAGGATGTTTTATTAAATTGAATTTGTTTGCTTTGTATTACACTGCAGATCCTTTAGTCTCTGTAAATCTTATTCTACACAGGTCTGTCCATCCTTCCTTCCTTCCTATCCCCTGGCTCCCTTATCTTTTTAATCCAGGCATCTCTCAGCTGAGAGGCATTGCTCTTCTACAGCTATTGTAAGGGGAAATCAGACATCCTTGACTTTGTGGTATTTCCCCAGCGAACACACTTGTGCCTTTTTGTAGCTTTCATCAGAGATACTTCACAGAGTGGAAAATTCTTGAGCTTAGGTTAGAGATAGTAGTGGAAGCAGCAGCAGCTCAGAGCAAAGTCATATAAATGAAAAGAGATGAGATTTTCCTGAGAAGAGTGGAGGGGGCAGAGAAGAGCAGGAGTTGTAAATCTCTGTCCTGGAAGGGGCCTTGGAAGAAATGGCCCCTGCGGCCTTCCTGTGGTAGGCAGAATCCAAAGGCAGGTTTATTATTTACTAAAAATATTTTCTTCAAAAAATTAACCTCGCTGACTGTTTTCTTACTTTTCTTCTGGGCCAGAACAAGATAGACCAAATCCTTCTTCACTTGCTCCTTTTTAAGCCTTGGAATTCTCAGCAGCTTTAGATGCAAGATGCCTTAATATTTCTTCAGTAATTCTAGGAATTAATTGAGCTTGAAAATACAAGAAAGCCAGCTTGATTCTTGTGCTGAGTTTGTGGGTCTAAAATGTCCTTTATTTGGGAACAGACCAATCATGCTATGGAATTTCTACAAGTATAAATAGACTTCATACAAGTATAGATTGTTAAAAGGGAGGCTACCCTGCCCGATGACAGGAATTGGGCTTCAGAGGAAACTAGTGTCTTCCTCTTAGTTTTGGAGTAACATTATTTCTCAGCCTCTTGTGTTTTTTACAATACATTCTACAAAGTGGCTGCAAAACCACCTTATGATCTTGATTTCACAGCTTATAACTTTTCATATTTCTAGCAAGAATACCATTGTAGGCTGTGAACTAAGAAGTGTCTGAGCTAAACAAAATAGCAGAATATCAAACTCCATCAGTTTAAAATATCCCGAAGAAATAAGAGATGAGCATTAGTGTTATCACCTGAAGAAAAATGTATTTGGGTCTTATTCCAGTACCCTCCATAAAAAAGCACTAGTAGTTTTTAATAAAAGCACTGCTGTCTCCTTTCTTTGTTTTTGAACATGCCAATTTTCCTGTTGTGGGTGGAATCCTGATGTGTTAATCTAGAAGGGCTGTTTAAAATGTCAGTCTACTTTTATCTCTTAAGTAGACAATAACACAAATCATTTCATACATGCAATACTTCTGTTGTCTAAATATCAACGGCCTGATCAAACAGTTTGCTGCTTTTGTGTCCTTTTTTGAAAACAGCTCTGCATTTCACTTGTTAAATGGAAATCAATCCCTAACTTAATTTAAATCTTAAACTGCTTGCGTAACAGAACAGCCTGGTCTCCTGCAGGCATTTGATTATGAAGTACCAATTAGGGACGTAATTTAACTTGTGAAATACACAAATTGTATGGAATTCACATGTGCTATATAAAGAAAAACACATGTGAATGCCATAAGATTTATGCATTTCAGAAGCTAAATTGCCTGTCGTACTCCAGGGCCCTCCCTGCACTTGTCTCATTCTCATTGGCTTGTCAAGAACATGAAAAGCAATTAAGAATGTAAACATTTGTATTAAAAAGGGAAGGTGAATCTCTTGGGCATTTGTTCATCTTACGTTGCAAAGATCTTCATGTAATTGTACCTAGGAGATAAATAGGTGCAGATTTGCAAAGTAAGAAGTGGCCTTTTGGGTTCCAGGCCAAACTTAAACTGTCAAGGCCCAATACCTCAAACACGAGACATGGTGGAAAACTTTGGTCACGGTACTTTTGGTGGGTTTTCTATCCTATCTTCCTGAACCCATCTTTTTTATTTATTAAACTTGCTCATGTGTCACAATGAGGTAAAAAAAAGGCTAAAGGATTTTCTCTGCCTTCATGCGATAGGCATCGCTTTGGCCACCATCTTGGAGATTTAGGCAGAGAGATAAGTGCTCAAAACTTCAGTTTGAGTTGAAAAGATAACATTTCTGAGTAAGTCTTTAACAGACTTGTATTTCTGTAAAGGCTTTTGTAATGTGTTTAAGCATCATGCAGTACTTCAGTGAGTACTAACATCTGAATAGCACGTACCTTTTTTGGTAACAGCTAATCTCTGTCATGGTGCGCTGCTCGTAGAAGTGAGGAGTTATTCCATCTATATGCTTCCATACAAGCTGCTACATATAACTTTTTCTCTACCCTCTAATTTATATTATCTTTAAAAACACAGATTTAATTATAAGTCTTGCTCTCGAGATTAAATATATACTTGCCCAGAGAACAAAAGATAATAGAATAAAAATCAGTTAAGCAAAATCTAAATTAAATTCAGGCTATATTGAAACTGAAATGCAGTTCCAATAATGATCACAAAGAGAAGAGGGTTAAGTACTTTGCTTATTGGCTTGAAGGAGAAATAAATACAGTTGGTGACAGTCAAACAGCTTTTGTATATACAGCAGGTTTTGGCTAGATTAATATTTTAATTATTCTATGAATAAGAAAATCGTATCAGATGAAATTGTCTACCTGAAGCAAAGCAGAGTGTCATGCAGGATGGCAGAAGGGGGAGTTCCTGCAGCCCCCTAATGCAGGCAAGGGCTGCAGGTTGGCTGTGTGAGGCTTCAGTTGACTGGGCTTGAGCATGGCCATATCATGAAGGTGACAGTTTTGCATCAGTGGCGTCCTGAAAACAAGCAGGAGGGAAGCCAGAGCCTAGTCAAGGCTTTGCTTGAGGGGATGGGGTTTTGCTGTAGTTTTATGACTGACCCTATGTGTCTGCTAGGAGGGAAAAAAAAAAAACAAAACAACCCAACTTTGGTAATTAAATAACTCAAGGTTCCTATTCACCTTCTAAACTGAAGGTCCTTAAGGATTAAGGTGAAACATGCTGCTTTTTTTCCTAGTTAAATAGGACGCGTCTCTGGTGTAGTGTGTTCTCTGTCCTGTAAACAGTAGATTCTTGCTGTCAAGATGCATTTTTATTTAGCAGCGGCTGCAGCCCTCTCAAACAGCATTGTCTCTCATGCACAATAGGAGTGCTCTTTGTCCTGCCTCTGGGTCAAGCCTGACAGCTGGACTTGCTTGATGCCTCTGCAGCTTAACCAGCTGAGTCCTTTGAAGCTGCTTGTGGGGTGGTTGTGGTTTCCCCTGCTAGCAGCAGCAGCGTGGTGTGGGGCAGCTAAGATGAGGGAGGTCTTGGTGCTGTAGTATAGGGAGAGAAAGCACTAAAAAAAAACCCCAACCAAATAAAAAACAAACCCCAAACCGAAACAAACCACGCGATTTTAGCATGGAAAAGGGAACACCCTAGTGTGAAGGAGGAATCTTCCTGGTGTATGGATCACAAGGCTTGTGGGTATCAGTAAGTGCCAATCCTTCAGATTTGCTTACATGCAAGTGGAAGAACACCCCTCCAAAGGCTGAGGAGGGGTTTTGTCTGGCAGTGGATGGTAGCAGGTGCCTGGGAAAATGGAGAAAATAAGTAGGAATGATGCTTCAGAAAACTACCACTTTCCTGGAACAGATCAGAGATGTCTTCAGGCAGAGGTGATGGCACCTTTGCACGTAGAGCGAAATGGATCGTGTGTGTGTGTGTGTGTGTATTACCTTTTTAAAAATCTGTTCAAGTGATTGGCTACTGACCCCATTAAATGTTAGTCTTTGACAAGCAGAGCAGTAAGTTGTCTAGTCACTTGGATAACCCGTTTGCTACTTATTATATATAATGTGAGGTGGTTAATAGTCATCCCTTCTTCACCTCCCTGTGTCACTGCTGAGTTAACAGGCCTGGTTATGGCGCTGCTTTGTCACGATTCTTCCAGATGGCAGCCTTAAACTGTCTAATTGTTCCTTGCACAGAAGTACCTCTGATCACCAACTCTACTTTGCTATTTGCTGAATACACAGTACGCGTTTTTTCAGAAAGAGAGGCCGGATCCCTTCACATTCTAGTCCTTGAGGGGAGGTAGACAAGTGGTGGCGTGCTGATTTGTGTTGTTTACTAGTCCTCTTTGAACTTGCTAGCTTTGCTTTTTTTAAATTGTTCTTTGACCAACAGTGAGAGTTGAACCAATGTTTGCAGCCTTTTAAGCATTCACAATAGTGACTCGGTAGATTATGTGCTCAGGGTGACTTTCTTTTGCCTTAAATCAAGGCATGACATGTGAGGTAGGGTATTGCAGATCTGTGGTGCTGCCATAACAGAAATGAGGCTAATGGGATTGAGTTTGGTTTTGTTATAAACACCAAACGTGCTGAAGGTCACGTAGCTCTCAAAATTCCCAGGGTGAGGGCTCGCTTCTCAAACTTCCTTTCCTTCAGGATAAGGATTCATTGGTAATGAGGTGTCTTTCCGAAAGACAATACCTCAGAAAAAGGGGTTGAAAAGTCCTTCCAAAACTGTTACAATTGCACTCTGGGGAGTGGCTGCAGTTTGATAGCAATCAAAGTAATCTAAATTGCCAGGGCCATGTGGAAGTGGGTGTTCAGGATAGAGGCTTGTCTGTGCTGGAAAGTTACTGAGGTTCCTGTAAATGAACGTGATATGGTGTGGGGAAGGGTGAAGTTTTGCTGCAGGCAGTTGTCTTTATTGGAGGGAATGTTTATAACTCGGGTTTCAGCTGTCTGTTGCACGGGTGATTGGAGACAAAGGCAATGCAAAAAGCTGACAGGGGCCAGGGTGAGGTAGGAGGACTTTTAACAAAAGTGTCAACCACTTGTCCCATATAATTATCAATTTACGAACCTGCTAAGACAGTCTTCATACAGATATTTTACTTCAGCTTATAACGTAGTATGGTACTCAAAATAGTCCAGTTCAAATCTGCCGGAAATAGTCCCAAAAACCAGCGAGACCGTGCAATGATACAGGGTCTTTCTTCCCTTACATTACCATTTTTGTAACATTATTACCCTTTTAATTGATCGATAGTTACAAAAAATACCATTTGATTTTCAGTGAACAGCTGCAGTGTGGTTTATTAGAAAAGATTAACATTTTGTAGCACCTAACCTGGAGTACAACAAAACCAATTTCAGGAGTCCAAAACAAAACAAAAAACTTTTTGCCTTCTAATAGTGCTTTTCTTTGCCACTACTAATTTTCCCACTTTGCAAAGATACCAGTGGGAAGGATTCACATGGTTAATTCAGTCCTGCCCATCTGCTGGTTGCTGGTTTGGCTAGTGTATTAAAAATTTACTTGTGTATGGTTCCTTTTAGGCTGCTCTTTATAGAAGAATGGTCTTCCGAAGTGAAGAGAATGTACGCAGCAAACCATTTTGTTCAATTTAAATGAAAAAGAATGAAAGAAGTGCTGTTAGACTAGTTCTTAGAAGATTAGAAGATACTTGGATTCAAACATTGTTTGAAGTATCGCTGTACTTTTTTTTTTTCTTTTTAATAACATGCCCTGGAAACAAAACAAACAAATATTGCGAGTTTTTTATTACCTTTTTATGTGAAGGCTTTCTCCAGACAAAACTAGCTGATGGACAGGTAACACTTGGTGTGCACATCCTCACAGTTCTGCTATGTGAACACAGACTCTGCATCCCTCTGCTGTAGCAGCAATCCTGCTGTGGGAGTCTGTTCTGCTTCTGTGCCCAGAAAGCAGGGAGGCTCTGGCTGTATCCACACCATGCCCATCAGGGTGGATGTGCAGCTGAAATTGCTGCCTCTCTCTAGTCCCTGCTGGTAGGGAGGTCTGAGGGCCAGTTTTGAGACAGGTATTCCTGGAAGGAAACCTGTGTTTTCCTGGTGCTAGTAATTGTGTGAAGACACTTGTCCCCAGGACAGACTCATCCTAGGCTCCCGTCTGTCCCATGGTTACAAGGGAGGATGGTGCTAGAGCTTGCCTGGAAGCCTTGGCAGGGATCTGAGAGTTCTCTGTCTCTGCAGCATGTGAAAGGTGGCAGCATCTGTAGGTTTTGAGTAAGTAGCTTTGTGGGTAACCATTACTTACCTTCAACATATTGTGGGATTTTTCCCTGCTCTTTGTGAGATGACGTGTCAGAGCATCAGTAGTGTCCCAGGCTTATTTACCTGGTAGACTTGTGTGTAAATTAAGCTGATTCAAATAAATAGAGTAGAAGGAAGCCTCAGTGATTGCACTGAAACCAAGAACTACCATCTGGGCTTCTTTAAAGGTCACCATTCCCAAATGATATTTAATAATCCTTCTAGTTCCTGTTAGGTGATCGTGGCAACTGGAAGCATGACAAAGAAATGAAAATAGAAATGGAACAGCACAAGGAATACCAGTTTGGTTTAGGCTCAAGTTTGCTGTTAATAAGCTACATTGCATGCTTGTCAGAGGCACTCGCAGTGCAATGGAAAGCATCAACAAGTCAGCAGAAGTAGAACAATAAAAATTGATTTCATATGAGTGGAAGCTTCCTTTTCATAATGAGATACTACATGTCAAGAGTTTTGTACGCTGCTTGAAGAAAGCATAATAAACCTACAGGAAGGACTGAGGGGAGGCTGTCCTCTCAGGCCCGTATTTGCTTTAGTGCCTAAATCAATCCTCTTGGGAAGAGCATGGGAGGATACAACTTCTCAGTCTTCAACAAACTGAGAGAGTTGGGGTTGTTCAGTCTGGGGAAGAGAAGGCTCCAAGGAGACCTTCTTGTGGCCTTCCAGTATCTTAAGGGGGCTACAAGAAAGCCGGGGAGGGACTTTTTAGGCTGT
>JANHGN010010412.1:22533-37290 GCA_024605025.1 Megaceryle maxima | reverse complement strand
TTTGTAGTTATTTAAATAATATGGAGTAAGATGACTATGAGAGAGATATTAAAGCAGCCCCCAATTTAGTCTCTCTCGAAAAGAAAATGTTGATAAACCTGCTCTGCTTTAAACAAATCCCTGAAGCAAATGAATGTTTTGAAGTGGTCTCTGCTTAAAACTGGGAGATCAGAAAATAATTGTCAGAGTATTCTGTTATTACTCATGTGTTGTTTTTCTTTTTTTCCTTTACAAGAACAAAACAATTTGCTGATAAAAGGATTCCTCAAATAGGATGATTTTCTGCCTTTTATTCCTGCAACTAAAACATCAGTTATATTCCTTGTAAGGTGCTTGTGGTTCTGTTTGCTTTCTTAGCTACCCTTAATATCAACTGTGTGTTGTCCGTTATTCCACGTATAGCCTGAGGAATGGCACACAATACTTGAGCTTATCATATATCCTAGTTTAGAAATGCTTGTATGCTTGGTGACTCGCTTATGCAAGCCCTAGGCATGATCAGGTTGGAAGTAGATGGAAAAGCCAGCATTTTTTCACAATTGCTGATTTTTGCCTGCCTGGATTATCCAGTGAGTTACTCGGCTGAGAGGGCAGTAGCAAAAATGGTTTGAAAGCCTCCAGTCTGAACAATCTCAGCTCTCACATTTTCACTGGTGAATGCTGCTTTATCCTGTACAGGTCTGCTTTGTTACCTCAGGTATACTCTAAAAACAGCAAGCACATCAGTGTATTGTTGTGACTCGGGCTGACAGAAAATGCTGGAAGGCTGATAAGGAGGGAAGGGAGAATATTTGTAACTCTTCTAATAGTGACAAATATAACTGTTAATATTACCACTGTGGGCATTGTGACCTGAAACTTGTTGGAAGGTGATGCCAGGGAAATGGGCCATAGTTTGACCCATATTTAAGACTCAGTCTAAGCTTTTTAGCAGAGACAGGGTGGCAGTTCTGTTTCCTGTGGTGCTTGTGCTTTAACTGGCTTGGGGGTTTTTTTGACTCAGATGTTAAACTTTAGCTCAGCTATTTCATGAGTTGCTGCCTAAAAGTATGTCAGTCGGGGCCTGTTGGCAATGCCAGGGGATGATGAAGAAGGTGAGAAGTTGCCCCAGCAGCCTTGCAGGTGCCCCAGGGGACAGAGGCTCCCCAGGCTATGGGGAGCGTTGCTCTGCAGGGCCTGTGACTATGTTCAGGGAGTTTCAGCCTTGGGTATCATTGCAAGAAATACCAACTGGGAGCATTGTGGTCAGCATATACTTAATTTGGACACAAAAAGTTACTGCTCTGTCATGTAACAAGAACACAAGTGGATTATAGGATTGTGTCTTTGTTTCCAGCCAGGAAGCTTGAGTTTGTGTTATGCTGAACCTATTTACCTAGCTTTCCTCCTCATCAAAAACACTTAGCCAGGTGGGCTGTGCTGTTCTGCTAGACACGACCACATTGACCCTTTTCATCCTATGAACACTTGATGCAATTTTAAGATTCTAAGAGTATGTCTCAAAGATATCATATGAAAATCAATAGTTCTTTTCTATGTCATCTTGTTTATGAGCTAGAAGCAGAAAGAGGGTTCACTGGAGCTGGGCTAAGATCAATAGCTCTGTGAATTTTAATTGGACCTTCTTTTACTCCTAGCTAAGTGCACTCTGCTTTTAACCCTGTAAGAATAAAATACAGGACTCCTTGGCTACTAGTGACTTCTTCATCCTTCAGTCCCATTGAAGCTACAGGGAACTGCAGAGCAACTTGATTCTTACTACTGTCACGCAATATAAGCTAAAATAACTTTTCCACCACTTTTGTTTCCTATTTGAGCTTGGCTAATATGTTCCTCTTTTTATTATCATTTTATCTTTGTACTTTGTCCTTTCCAATCCCAGTGTTCCTGTATTGTTTTTTCTTCCGCTCCACACATGTGTACTTGGTGTCACTTTGCTTTTACAACATAATTCTCATGTATGCAGCAAGCTAATAAAATTACCTTCTCTGTGGAGAAGTGGAACATGTTCCCCAGTGGAACATGGAGACTGTCATAACAAAAATAATGTCCATATTTCCTCAGTCTTCTCTCTTCTCACTTTTGATTTTTTTTTTTTCCTTTTACTCTGTGATTACAAACGACAGTGGCCAAAATGAGTTTGTTTATGCTTCCTTTTCCAGTAACCCGCATCAAAAAGCTCTTCTGAATGCTCTTAGCCACATTCCTATGTCCTTTTGATTTAATCTCCTGCAAATCCACAAACCCAAAGAAGTCTCTTTCCTCCAGAAGTCTCTCTGGGTTCATTGCTACTGTGGTTTCTCCTTCACAATCTCTGTGTATCATGTCTGATATAATTTAATTTGTATATTGCCTTGCGCTTTTCCCAAAACTTTTTGGTGAAGCAATTCTGTCTCCTGGCAGCATGGGAGTGTTAATGGGAGGGAGACCCTTCACAGCATCTAGAACTTCTCTAGGACCACTTACTCTGTTCTGCCAAAGGTCCCAATCTCCATTTTTAGTGTGCTCAGGTTTTTATCATCCACAAACAGGCGGTAAAAGGTATGTTTATTCTTTCCTCTGCCTCCACACCTGGAACCAAATCTGATTTGATTTCAATTAGGTGGTGACAATTCCTGACAAGTTTACTGAAAGAGGAGCAACGTGCAATTATCTGCTCTGTCTGTATCCTGCAGATTTCTACCAAAGAGAGAGTTCTACTCGCACGATTTTTACAAACAAAGCTGGCGCCAGGTTGCAGTTTTAGTGTCTGCTAAGTAACAGACAGATCACTTTCTCAAGGACGTCTGGCTACAAAGTGGTGATGGGATTTATCAGAGTGTGATTTTTCATTTTGTTTTATGGGGTAGGTTGGTAAGTGATCCTGTTCCTGCTGTTTGTGATGACTTTGAAGAACAACTACTAAATGCTGTGGTGTTCTCCAATTTATAAAATCCCCCAGTAGTGTAACTTCACTGACTTAGGTGGTATTTTTCTCAGTGTATGAGGGACGACTCTGAAAAGGAGAGGATCTGTTTTGTACCTAATGAGGACAGATTCCAGTGTTTTGTGACCACATGAAATTTCTTTCCTGTTTTCATAGAATCATTCGGGTTGGAAAAGACCCTTGGGATCATGAAGTCCAACCATTAACGCTACTCTACAAAGCTCACCCCTAAGCCACACAAGTTCACCCAAGACACAATACAGAAGTTGCAGCCTGGAAGGGGAAGGGGGAGATGTCACTGTCCCTGTTCTCTGTCCTGCTCCAGAGGGTGCTGTAGAACTGGTAGAGGCTTAATGGTAAAACAGATGGATGTGGGGACTTCAAAAATGTAGTGCGGCCCATTGTGACAGCTTTGCCAGTCATGATCAAAACCATCTATAATGCCTTTGTTGAGAGTATTTATGGCTCAAGCAAGCTTCTTCTGTGCTCTGTCCCCCCCAGGCAGTGTCTTGACATATACCAGCCAGCAACCTTCCCTTCCTTTGAGGGAGACTGGGGCATATCAGCACCTCTATACTGGTTGAACTGCTTTGCCAAATGAGTTGGATCTGGGTAAAGCTCTGGCTCAGGATGCTTAAATTCAGCTAGTCGGGCTTGTTTATGGGAGTGTACATAGGAAAAATTGCAGAGGTACTCCAGTATTTCTGTGTTTGTAATTAAACTGCCTGGAGCACGCTGAAAACTATCTGTAGACTCTGTCAACTGCAGAAAGCGATGACTTATCTTAATGTCGTTTTTCTCTGAGGTTTTCACTTGGACTAAAAGTATTGGCTCAGGTGCATGACCCAACCACTGTGTCTACAGGACCCCTGGACCAGAGCTGGCTTGGGGCTAGGACTGTGTACAGAGCCAGAAGCGTTCTGGTCTGTGCTCAGGTAGCCTGTACCCAACTATATAGGCACACTTTGAGTGTGCTCTGACAAGTGCAGTTGTGATTTCAGGGCTTATGAACAGATTTTTCATGAAAAAATGAGAATTATATGATTACAGAGGTTTGTCCAAAATAGTTGGATGGGGGAAGCCCACAATAGCAAAACTGCCCTGGGGAAAGGGTACATTTGGTTGGTTTGGTAGAGATTTTGCTCTGCAGTTGTTGAGATCTGGAATGTGGGTTCAGTCTTACATTTCATTCTTAATTTTTAGTTTTAATTTTCACAAGAAGCTCAGAGGATATGTTCTAGACATTGTCCACTGGCAGTCCTTTTAAAATACAAAAGTAGAGAAGTGATTAATATTTATTTGTTTCGATGAGATCTCTCTGCAACTCCTGTATAATCTTCCATCTGCTATCGCTCCAAACCTACTTATGGCATTTCTGCTTTTCAATTCAAGGCATCTCATTGACTCCACATCTCAGATTATTTTTTTACTGGATGTACTTATCAAGTTTAAGGCCAGAGGCTCTCATAGAGTTATAAGCCTCTTAGAGGAGGGAAAGTGCTGACATAGCATTAAATTGTGGTATGGCAAGTGTTACACTATAATTACCTTTATCTATCACTGAAGTCCCTTTCAGAGGCCTGGCTATGTGCCGTGGGCCTCCTGATGGAATGCTCCATTACACTTGAGATTTTTCACGGGGAAAATACTCTAAAGCAAAATATGATCAAGTACTTCTATAAGGGTAGCCTTAGTGGCAGTGACAGGGTGGTGAGAAGAAAAGAGATGGTGTTAGTTGCAGGAGGAAATATTTTGTGACATTAGTGATAGACCTGTATCAGAGTACAGGTTTGGTTTGGGGTTTTTTTGTTTGGTTTTTTGGGGGGTTTTTTCTTTGTTGTTGTGTTGTGTGTGTTTGGATTTTTTTGTTTGTTTTGTTTTTCATTTCTTCTCTCACTGTGTCTCAGCCACATTACTACTTAGCTTCCAGCTGCTTTGACAGGTCAACATTTAGTATAAGCTGTGAAATTTAAGCAAATGGTACGTGTATTTTTACTGTGCACTGGAGTAGTGGACAGAGTTGTACAAACTGGCAGATGCTGGGCTAGCTGCAGAGTGGCAAGCACTGTAATAACGCCAGGGTACTGCACTTGAGCTGCTGCACCTGGCGAAACGGGGCTTGGTAGTTTTGGCACGAGGCTGTGTTGCAGCTGCTTTGCTGATTTCACGACTGATGGCAAGTTTGGGTGCTGTATCCTGTTCTCAGGTCCAGGCTTAGTTGCTTGCCCTGTCATTTGGCCCACAGTCTGTGAACTGTTTGGTTTGGTTTGTCAGCTTCATGTCCTTAAAGCAAAGGTAAAGGCAAGGAAGCACTGCATTGAAAAAGATTGGGGAAGGGTGAAATTCAGACCAAGAAGAAAGTCATAGATCCTTCCATAATGCAAAGATTTCAGGTATGGAAAGACAGGGACAGCACTGTATCAGTTCTGCATGGCGATGCAGACAGTATGCTCTCAAGAGCTGGAGTATAACACCCCTCTTTTGTCTGGGTTTTATATTAACCATAAGGACTATTAGTCCTGTAAAGCACAAATAAAAGGAACGCTAAAGGACAACACTGAAAACCTATTTGGGAGCTCTCTGTGTGTGTTTTATGTATGCACATACACACTCCTTTAAGTAAAATATTTGTATTTTCTTGCTGCTTGTCTTCACTGACTTAAGTGACTCTTGTATGGCTGCTGTCTGCTGTTAAACTGGTAAGGGTGTTGTGTATCCATTACTGAAATGTAGCCAGGATTAATGCTGTCTACAGTGTATGGGAGCATGTCACCTGCGGATGCTTTGTAAATAGATGGAGAGGGGAAAGAACCATTCGTATACTGGTGAATATTAACATTTTGGGTGCAGGGAGTGACAGAGGTAAATTAGATTCCTGTGGACAGCTAAAGGGAAATGGTTTTCTCTACTTAGGTCACTAGAGTGAATTTAGAGTGCCTGATTATATAATTGCCTTTTGAGTATCTTCACATTTCTGCTCAATGCTTTGTTTGGTGGCTAATAAAATTGACTCTCTTCTAATACAGTTCTGTTTTCTGGTTAGGATATACCATGGCAGATAGAATAAAAAAAAAAAGAAAAAGGCAAAAGGGAACTAAGCATCTTCTAATCGCATCTCTCTTGCTCTGCATGTTTAGTCATTTATCTCACTACAGAGAATGTGCAACATTCCAGCCGTGATGTGTTGGGTTTATTCTTCCAGAGAAATGAATAAAGAGCAGTGCAATGAGAATCATGACTTCTAGTCCATTACGGGGCCACAAAATAGTGAATTTACTAAGTATTGTTAAAGCTGTACAAGATAAACGTATTTTAGTCAGGAGGCAAACATACTCAACTGCTTTGTTGCAAATTGATGGAGTCAACTAAGGGGAGTAGTTGGTGGCTTTGAGTGGGGGATGTTTTCCAGTAGAGAGCTGCTGTGTATGAGAGCAGCTGTGCAGCCCTGCAGCTTAGATGATTGAAATGAGCCCAGGAAGCTATTGAAGAGGTGCATCGGGGGGGTACGCAGGGAGATTTTTTTCTGTTTAATTTTTTGGCAGAAAGGGAAGGCATCAAAAGGACTTGGAATGCCGTGTGAAGCAGCTGGTCTATTTTAGGCTGCTCCTTCTGCGAGTTACAACAGGTCACCTTGAGGGGAGGTGTCAGGGGAGTGTTGGTAACTGAGTAGGTCTGTTTGCTCTTACATACCCTCCGTGTTTCTGCTCCCAGAAGAAGAGGGCAGTTTGTCCACAGCAGGACACGGTGCATTAAAAAAAGAAAAGAACAAACAAAGAAGCCCAAACCCTGTAGTTTTAATATATAGCATGCTGAATTTACTACAGCTGGAATTTGAAATGATGGTAACATCTTGAACTGCCTTCATCCATATTGAACATGGATGCTCTGGCCTTTCTCTCAGAAGGGGGAACTAAAGGGTAATAGCTTGTGATTTGCACACCCCATAGTGTGGCTGGTTTGAAAGATAAGAGTCTTATCAAATTTCTGCAGCAATGAGGTGGGTGGTATGTGCTAAAAACTGTAAATTGTAATTCTATTAGTTTAACCTTCAAGCATTTATAGCAATTCTAAAAACTTAACTAGTGCATCTGAAACAAATTAAGTCAAGTTTACTGATCTCCACAGCTAGGCTTGAATGGATATATATAGATGTTGTGAACTGTATTCTGGTTCTGTGAATATTAGTAGGTCAGAATGATGCATTTTTCTCTTTTAATTAAAACTTTGTATGATGGATGCAACATTTATCTCAAAATGTTAGTGACTGTTACCTGGAAGTTGACCAGATTTTTCTCAGGAAAGATAGGAATAAGTCAATTCTTCAAAAAGCATTTGAGCTGGGGACTGGGGGGGAGAAAGCTGAGGGACATTTTTTTTTTTGTATCTATATATATTTTATTTTCCCTAAGTTTTGTTTGGTAGTGGGTTCTAAAATGTTTACCCTAGAATAGCTAGATTCAGTGTATGGTGATTCAAAGGACATTTTCCTGCATTAGAAGACTTCCTATACTGGAGCTGACCAAGGGCTGAACTTCAGTTCTTTCATTGAAGAATCATCAGTCTAAAAAAAAAAAAAGTTTCTCACACTTCTTACCAATGAACTAACGCAGATGTTCAAATGTGATTCCCTCTGCTCCTCCCAGGATATAGGCTTGTGTGGTTTTAACTTCACTTTCTGAAAAGGCTGGGATAATATGACAGAGTATCTCATTTTCCTTTCCTCTCTAAGAAAATGCAAGGAATCCATTGCTTTTGAATCTTCTAGCCTTATACAATTTCTTCCTCAGAGCTCTGGGAGTTGATGTTGAGATTGGGGCTTACTGGGAATGAATCAAGTGTATACTTGTTGAGGGAATATAGTTGTTTTCATTTGTACTCAAAACTCTTAAGTTCTTTTATAATAAGGATGAGTATGTATTTAGTATTGTTTATATATATCAGTTGCTTTACTCTCAATAGGCATTAAAAAAAAACCCCACAAGATCACTGTCCTCAATCTCAAAAGCCTTTACTGTTTCAACAGGGCAAATGTGAAGGAAAAGGCATATTAATAGAGACTGAATTTTGGGAACTTTCCACGGGTGTTTACGCTTCAGGTGTTTATTTGTGGCAAGATGGCATGACCAAAACAGTACTTTGAACCTCAGATAAGTTCTTGTCTTTCCATATCTCCATTGCCTGCTTCCATATGAGTGTTTTTGCTGACTTATTTGTAACTGATTTTTCGTTTTGTATTTTGATTGGTGTGTGAGGGGGTCTTTTTGATTTTTATTTAATATAAATCCTCTGGCATGTACCAGTTTATTCCTCATTCATGATGCCAGTGTCAAGTTCTAGAGCATTAACTGGATGATATGTTCTTGCAAAATCCATGATACCATCTCTGGGTAGCAGTACAATTTCCATAACTGGACTCACTAATGTGAAAGCTGATGACTGACTGTGGCTGTGTTTACAGAACTGAGTGTGTAGGAAAAGAAGCAGCTAGAAAACAAGTAACACAGCTTTATCGCCAGCAAATATGAACAATGTGGGATGAGATGGTCTCTCTTGACCTTTCTAGTTGCAGGTGCATGGGTGGTGGTGGGGGAAATGACACATTTCATGCATCCCAAACAGTGGTGTGATGTACAGGGCAAAAGCACCTTAGTCATGCATGGTATAAGTGCTCAGCAATGGCCTCATGCAGAGTGCAGCCTCCCAAATACCGTGTCTGTGCCTCTGGGTAGCTGTAATCTGCCGGGACCGTGTGAGCCAAGGAAAGCAGAGGTGTAGATTTCTGTCAGGGAAGTGGTGTTCGTGCTCTCGGGGGTTAGGCTGGGGAGCATGCTTCGGGCCATGCTCAGGGCAGTTGGTCTGGCTGTGTTTCCCAAGAGCCTATATCCACAGCCAGTAGTTTTCCTGCAGATGTATGCTCAGTTATTACTGCTCTGCAGGTAAGAATTCTTCAGTACCCATCTTTGCTATTTCTTATCTTTGAAATGACCAATATGTGTTATGTGATCAAGCTGACTGCTTTTTATTCTAGGAATAATCCTGGCAGCTCTGGCCGTAGAGGTTATGGCAAACGCCGGGAATAAGTTCAGACAATTCAGACAATATAATGCAAAACCAGAAGCAGTTTGACCCACTCTCTTTTCCATTCTCCCTGTTCAAGTGCTTACATTAGAAAGAACTATCAAAGCAGGCTTTGTACTTAATCCTAATTACAAGTGCTATTAACAAAACCCCTAATTTCTTGGACAGATTAAAGCAGAGTTTGACAACGGCTGTTATTTCTGGACTTTAGTATGTGTTCTGGGGGCTAACTTTGGCCTGTGTAGGTGAAATAGCTGAAGCAGTATCTATGCCATGTGTTTAAGAATTCAGTGTGGGGTTACTGCAGTATACTGCTGACAGTGAGATCTTGCACAGATCGTTAGAGCTACTTGACTTTTCCATCCCTGTTTGTGATCAGTAGGGTGTTAACCTGGGATATTTTGATTTAAGTGAATCATCGGCCACTAATTCTGCTACTTCCGTCCTCAAAATAGAACTGCCTTTTAAAACTTGTTGTTGTGTTAATCAAGCAGGAGTGATTTGTAGCATATACTAACACGGGTTCCTTCCAAAAGCCAGAGATGGCTTAAACTGAGCTGTTTATACAGTTGATCAAAGTGCTTTTGTTTCACCCAAGTGTTGCACATTCCTGTTTTAGGGAAGAAGATTGTAACGCTATTGTTTTGGTTTGTTTGGGGTGTTTGCTTTATTTTAAGACAGGTGATCAATAACCTAGAGATGTTCCAGGAAATAGAAGGTGGCAATACGTCTGAATGAACTAAATCCAAAAGTGTTTATTCAGTGGGATAGAGGGAGAACAGCAGCTGAGGAATTCTCTGGTCATTGAGGACTAAAGAAGCGAACTCCATCAGGCTGAGTTTTCAATGGCATGTCTGAAGTTTGGCTGTTTGGGGCAGAGAGGGACCTCTGGGTTTGCAAGCAAAGATGGTGGGGAAGGTATTGGGGTTTGGGTAGGATCTTGCCCTCTGTCTCTGCAAGTAGAAGCACAGGAGCTGAGTCCCCCCTTCCCTGGTACCCTCACCTTTATGGCAGCTTTGGCTCTGAAGTTTGTTAGGGAGGTTGCCTGCTTTGCTGGGAATGTTACTGTCTTGGGGCTTGACGCAATAATTTTATGTTTTGTGCTTTGAGGTGGTTTTGATCATTCGGTTGGTTTTCTATGATTTGTTTTAGTTTAGGGTTTTGTCTCTTCCCTGTTACTTTGGAGGCTGCTGGGATGGGGCAGGGGATGTGTTTCCTTTTAGCTTTTGGCAAGTGTCAGCTTGTACAGGGTCTGACTGAGCTGGAGTTAATTTTCCCCCCAGCAGCCCTCCCAGTGCTGTGTTTTGTGTTGAGAGCTGGAAAGGTGCTGATAACACCCCTGTGTTGTGGCTGCTGCTGGGCAGGGCTCGCACAGCACTGGGGCTGGTTTTCAACATTCCCCCTGCAGTGGCTTTAAAAGTGAACTTGGAATGTATTGCTGAGTGCAGTAAAGTTAGGAGAATGTTTTAAACAGCAAGTACACATGGTCTTGCAAAATTAGTCATAGCTCTTAGACTATTTGATCTCAGTTGTCTTAGCAGGGCAACAAATGCTGAAAGAGTTTCATGTTATAAGTAAAATGGACACAGTCAGTGTCCTGGAACGGTGCTTATATACAGCAGGCAGTGAATATGTTACAGAATTGGATTTGGACAAATGGAAGCATGGCCTGTGTCACCATGCTTATGCTTATTATACATGTAAATTAAAAGTTAAACTCTTCTATCTTTAAAAAAAAAAAGGTAAATGGATGAACACTATCTGTACTACTGAAAGGAGTTCATGGTGTTTGGGATTTTCTGTTGTTGGGGGCCTTCATTTGGCTTACTGCTCTAAGAAAAACACTGGTAGAATAATCCCTATATTTTTTAAGCTTTGTTAGCCATTTACCCTGCCTATAGTGATTTGTTATATAAATGTGTTGAGCAGCCCCTGTTCCAGTCTTACAGCAGCATAAATAACATGAGCAAGAGAGGCTACAGTCAAAAAAAAAAAAAAAAAAAAAAAAATAGCGCCCAGCTGTATAGCAAAAACTAGCTTTCAAGGTTGCAACAGCTGTAGAGCTAAAAGAATTAATGTAATATTCCCCCAAGGGGGGGGGGGAAAAAAAAAAGTGGAGAGTAAGTAATAGAAAGAGATGGGAAGAAATAGAGGAACGATTTAGCACAGCACTGGATTTTTTCCCTTGTCAAGGAATCGCCTTGTGTGTTCCCCTAATGCCAGGCTGTCAGAATAGGATGTATCTCATGGCTAGTGTAGCATCTGCTAAGCTTTCCTCGTGCATCATCTCACTTGTGTATGTCTTTTAAAAGAGAAAAAAATAAATTGTAGAATTTTCTTTGAACTTCTGTCAGCAAGCGAGCATCAAAGTTGTGTGTGTGAAATTCCACACCTTGAATTAGACTTCTGGTTGGAGAGCTCTTGAGGAGATGTGGAAGAATGCAGCAGAGGACAGTTGAATTGCCAGAATTCAGAAAGGCAGAAGGTAAAAGCAGGACCAGAGGTTTATAGGAAGGAAAGAAGCTTCCAAGATCCCAATACAGAAATGTTAATTATGCTCTTTGGAAGGCCTAGGGGATGCAGCTGATACATAATACAGTCTGGATGGGAAGTAGGGCTATGCTTAACGGGACTGATTTTTCCATTCTAGTTGGGAGGAAGGACTTTCCTTTTTTTATCAGTCCTCAACCCTAAACAAAGCCGATGGAAGTGACTTCTGTTGTCCTCCGACTCTAGCGTAGTGTGTACTTTACAGGTTTACTTTTTGATCAGGGGCTCTGCTACTTGAAAGGAGAAGGATGTGGAGTTTGTAAAACCTTGGGCAAATGCATTTCAAAGTATCATTCAACAAAAGGGTTTGTCAGCATATAAACTTTAAATTGAAAATTGTACAAACAAGCCTGGGGATGAACATAGCAGTTACAGTTTTACACGTTCCTGTGAACTTTCATATGAATAATAATTGCTCTGTGGGCTTGGATTTCTTGTAAGTAAACCAGCTCAAGTCCAATATTAAACTTGCACATCAGCTGAGACATGAAGCCATATTTAGAACACTCGGAACTTTTTCAAAGCTCTTTAGTTCCATGGTCTAAGGCTTTTTTTGGTTATTTTTTGGTTTTGTTTTTGTTTTTTTTGGTGGTGGTTTGTGTGTGTGTGTTTGTTTGGGGGTGTCTGTGCGTGTGTGTTGGTTTGTTTGTTGGTTTTGTTTTGTTTTTCTCCAACACTGCCCACAGTGTGGACAGCTGTCAAATGCTTGGCTGCCTGCCTCTGTCACTAGGTGCTGTTAAGCTACTGACAGGAAAGCAATGTCAGCAGGGAGAGCTAATTACTTTTCTTATTCACTTAGCTCTAGCTTTTGGTATCCCAAGTATATTTTTAGCATTATTCTGTCTGTTAATTTAAAATACTTGGCTGTACCTAGCTATATTCTATGCTCTTAATATTGTCTTCTAACATTTTTTTTTTTTGTCCTTGTGTGCACACATATAAAATTAATTTGGAGCCCAACAATTACAAATACATGTTATACCCAGGGGATTCCTCTCATGGGACATGTTTTTCCCACCCTTCTTTTTCGGTGCAACTGATTAAACATTAAGCAACAAGCAATTAGAATGACAAGGCTTCCATACTTGATAGTATATTTAGCAAAGTTAGAGTAACTATTTAATAAGTTGCTTCAAGTGGAGAAATTTTCTGGGTTCATTCACGCTTTGTTGCTGGTTTCATTCCTGCATTGGTGTTTAGAGGAGGCTTCTAAGGCACAGAGGGCAGTTAGGATGCAGTTACAACACTGAATTTTTCTTTAGTGGAGGCTGGATCAAGGGAAGTTCTTGGTTTTGGTTTTGTTTTGGGGTTTTTTGGTGGCATTTTTTTTTTAGTAACTGCAATGGAGAGAAGTGAATGTTGAAGTTTTATGTATTTTGTATTTCTATCTAAGACTGTTAAAGGGATTTATTTAAAAGTAAGAATAAACATTCTTCTGAACTGTAAAGAGGCTTACAGACATGGTTTTGTTTATATACAGTCTCCAGCTGGAACTGCAAACATAAGCAATAGTTTAATATCTCACAGGCCATCTGGGAATGGGATTTGTTTAAGGGGAAAGCACAGCACCATAGATCACACTTTATGTATTTCTCTCCATATCGAACATCTTTGCCAAACATATTCTGGTATCTTGTCTGTGCCTCCTGCAGAGAGAAGCAGCTGCAATCCTAAAGTGACCATTTGCTCACCATTTTAGAGGCTGCATCTCTTCTTTCTGTCGATTTTTTCCTCTTATTTTCCTCTTGAGAAGCTGCAAGCCTAATGGAGGCTTTTAGAGAAGCTGACAGACAGCCCCTTGCAGTCCTTTTTGTTGAGGGTTTTAACTTTTTTTTTTTTTTTTTTTTTTTTTTTCCCTTTGCCCAAAGAGGAAAAAATAGCACAGTTTGGTTGTGAAGTATCAGAACATCACTGCTACAGATATTGCATTTATTTATCTATAGGCATAGGAACCCATGGTATAATTCATTATTCCTGATAAAGAGTTTTAAGTGTTGAGCAAATGCAGTTGCTACCTCCCAAACACTCTAACGTGGCTGGATTTTACTCGCTTGTCTCGATGTAGTGCATTGCAGTGAGCTGACATTTGAAAACTGATTTAAAAATTCTTCCTAGGTGTGAAAGCAACTGCTGAAGTGTGCTGTTAACTAGGTTAACGTGCTGTTAACTAGGTTAATGTGCTGTTAACTTGCTGTTCTAGCGAGCAGTCGGAGCTTTTGACTTAAAGTAGTACAAAATGACTTGGATTGAACGAAGAAGTGCTCTGGGCGTGAACGTGGGTGGGAAGGGGAGATCCAAAATAATACTAATTGACAGCAGATAACTGCTTCTCATCCTCCAGTGCACTTTGTACTTTCTGACAAATTGAAAAACTGAAATTAAAACTACCTGTCTGCATTGTGTTGCTTGGCCTCTTTAGCTGGTATTGGATGGCCCCCAAGGTGACTCTTAGCTGGAACTTCTCAGCAAATGACTTTCAAGTGTCCTGCAGAAGAAGCCAAAGCTCTGATGGGATTTGTTACCGTAATAACCAAGTCACAGAAAGTCGGTGACAGGACTGGGAATGTTTGGCAGGCTCTGGCACAAGTGTGTGTATAAACAATTCTGAAACATGGGTTACAGGACCCGCACTTCTGCGTCCAGTTGTGACATTAGACGAGCTGTTGATGCAAACAAAGCACATTTCATTAAACCTTGTGTGAGGGAGGTAAAATCCAAGTGCACCAGTAAATCTCATAATTATACCACAAATTTAAGTCAAAATCCATTCTTATTCTCTGTTCTTCAAATTAATTAGAATTGTGGTAATGTATTTTATATACGTTTTAAAAAGAGCAACAGCTGGTTTCCACTGACCAAGTGCTGTACCTGTCAACTTGTGTGGTTTCAGTATTTATGGAGAACTGGCCATCTGTACTGGAAGTAATTTTGCACAACAGAGCATCCTGCGGCGTTGGTGAAATTCTGTCCAAGTAAAGTAAACCATGTATTTTCTTAGGTTTTAATTCTGCCTTTTGGATAGAGACTGTTGGATTCTTATTACCTTCCAGACACTTGTAGTTTTATTTAAATAAGCTATGAAATCACATTTTGGTGGTTTTTTTTTTTTTTTTTTTTTTTTTTTTTTTTTTTTGTTTTTTTTTTTTTTTTTTTTTTTTAGAAAAATGTTTATTATATTTTTTGTCACAATATTCTTTATATAA
>JANHGN010010412.1:0-16233 GCA_024605025.1 Megaceryle maxima | reverse complement strand
TTCGGGTTTTGGCCCCCCCCCCCCCCCCACAAAAAAAAAAACCCCAAAACCAACCAACCAAACACCAAAAAATCCCCAAGCAGCAACAAAATCCAAACAAAACAAAAAAACCCAAACCAAAACAAAAAAGAAATCAACAGGGACCAACCAAAAAAAAAGCTCCATGTGTTCCCAATTCTCAGTAATAATTTGTTGGATTTCAAAAAAACCCAAACCCTCTTATTCTTCACTAATTCAGAATTTTAAATGTACCTGCATTTTAAATAATCAAACATACTTCATTTCAAAATCTCTGGGGTGTATATATATGTTTTCTATATTGATTCTTTTCCAGTTACTGTTGCATCAGATAATTTACTCCCTAGTTCAGTGGATGTGACATTTTACATCTATTTGGAGGAAGATTTAACTCCAAGTACAGATTTAGAATTATTTGTATGATCATATCTAAATTAAAATGCTCCACTCATTGTATTTAATTTAAAGTATAATAATCTATAATTTCAAGGAAATACAGGAATTCAATAAGATGAAAATATAACTAAGTTTTTCAGTCATAAATGGAAGGGAATGCTGCAATGTTGTGGATCTTGCTTGTGTTTTAGCAAGTAAACCAAACAGACTCTCGGACAGACTAACGCTGTACGACTGTTTAAGTTTTATTACCAGTTTCATTGTCTGTATATTTTTTGTACAATGCAGTCTTTTGATCTGATTCTCTGCTTGTATTGTCTACTGTAAATAGAGTCAGGAGCATATTGGGAGTTTTTTCAGTACCTTGCTCGCTATGGGCTTGAGTTGGTAGCATTGTATCTAAGACACCATGGCTTTCTTTTTACCTCTTTGCTAGAATGACACCATTGATCTTGTAATGCCTGTTGGTCTCCTGCCAGCTGCTGCTGTTCTGTCTCTCTATGGTATGTGGTATCTTTTAGGATGCTGGTAGATATACCCACTTGATTTGCAAGAGAATCAAAATTAAAGTTTGGGGTTGGCTTTCCGCCACCATTTTTTCCTTCTCACTGTGGCAGTCCCCCTACATTTTGTGTCTAGCTATGGAGCTGGGCTGTAGCAGACTGCAAAATAGTAAACTAGAAAAACATAACAGTATGATCTTGGAGAATAATGATCATGAGAAAGAGCAAGGTGGATTAAAAAGATGTGGAGACAAATCTGTCCCTGATATGTCTTCATAGTGCTGTTCCTTTGCACTTTATTCCCTGGTTGCTGTACCTTGGGATATAAGATTTGTGTTGTTCAAACATAGAATCGTAGAACAGTTTGGGTTGGAAAGGACCTTTAAAGGTCATCTAGTCCAACCCCTCTGCAGTGATCAGGGACATCTTTTAACTAGATCAGGCTGCTCGGAGCCCCATCTAATCTGACCTGGAATGTTTCCAGGGATGGGGCATCGACCACCTCTCTGGGCAGCCTGTGCCAATGCTTCACCACCCTCATTGTGAAAAATCTCTTCCTTATCTAGTCTAAATCACGTAGCCGCCAAAAAGCAAGGCAACTGTTTCCTTCCCTCCCCTCTGCTCCTTGCCACAGGTCCCTGCTACTTCCCTTGTCTTAGAGCTCATGGTCCTGATCCCATGCAGTAGTAAATTACTTTATTGAAAAACTTGTGTTGAAGAAGAAGGGAAAATAAAAAGCCACTATCAGTGGGCTTAGCTCCTGGACTGTATAGGCATGTGAAAGCAAAAAGAGTCTGTGGGCCTGTTAAGAAATTTAACCATCTAATTCTTGAAATCACTAGATTTCTTCCCTGTGGGTACATATGAGAAGCTGCCTCCCTGCCCTTCCCAGACTTTGTCAGCAGTCTGTGCCGTGCGATTCCTACGAAGCAAAAAGAGCAGGTATAACTATTCTTGGGTAGCCAACAAGGTCATGCTTATTGAGTATTGGGTTTTGAGGTTGTTTTGTTTTGTTTTGCTTTTTTAATCTTAAATCCCAATTTTTATTATTACTGTGTAAGTGTTTGCAGTTAGAATTGTGGGTGGGCTAAGAAAATACTCGTTAATGTAGAAGAGCTTGCCGTACATAATTTAAAGATCTACCCTATTGTGTAAGTAAATCTAATACTGCTGGCTACCAGTGGACTACAGAGTAGAAGGATTGACGCTTGTTACTGGTGGTGTGCAGTAAGCGTATGGTGTGTATGCAAATCAAACTTGCCAAGGAATAATTACAGTGATTGGGCAGGAATTGAACTGCAAACCAACATTCCATTTTAGTGTTTTGCATCCTTTATGTGGAGCAAATTGTCTTGCTGCAGACTGAGTCTGAAAAGCAATGGCTGCTGCAGTCTGAGATGTGACTTGAAAGTAGGTGCAGACTATGATTCAAAATAGTATCCTGTGAACAGGGGATTGTTATTCATTGTGTTTTCTTATTTTGAACTCAATGGGGGAATGTCAAGCATCTATGAATATAAACAGGGTGAAGTTCCATAACATCTGCTACTAATTTCTTCCAGATGAAATTGGTAATTATGATGAATATTTTTGTTGATTATGCTGATACATTCACTTGCAGACCGAATATCTACATGAAAATACATGATTGTATCACAGAATTGTTCACTTAGTGCTCACTTTAACTCTCCAAATGAAAACAGACATTTGTGGCTTACTATTTTAGAGGAAAAAAAGCAAATATAGTAATGAAATCAGGCATTGTTAATGCATTAAATAAAGAGAATGGTTAGATTACCAGTGTAGGGGGTAAGATTTTAGGTTTGGGTTATACTGCTCACCTATTACTGGTACAATAACCTTGTAAATGAAATATTTTCATTTAATATAATGTATTCAATAACACAGCAGTATTGACACCTTTTACAAGTAATGCTAATAATGTGACTATGTGGCTGTATCTGTTAATAAAAATGTATGTTTTCAGAAAAAAATGAATGAATTGGGTAAGAACAGCAGAAGTGTAACACAATGAAATTTTGCTATCTAGAGACCACTAACACTCAAATTTTTCATGAGGCAGCTTGTAGACAGCGAAGCTGGTAGGGACAACTTGTAGAGTTATTCACATCATGTGCTTAGAGAAGGTAGGCAAAAAAAGAGAAAGGCAAACAGGCCAGGACCTTGGTATAACACTTTGTGTAATGGCTCCCTCATTATATTTTTCAAATTGATATTAAGCTGGGCCTAGTATAAAACCTCCTATACAGAGCTTTCTATATGCACAACAGATCTGGTCTAAACCAAAGACTACTTGTGCTTTGCTTTTTTTTTTTTTTTTTTTTTTGTATACTCAAAATAGCTGGCAGTTTGAGAGGGTTTTTTTGACAGAGCTGTGAATAAATTGTCAATGCATTTTACTTGTTTGAAATGTCATGCGTTTTCCTTTCCAATTTTCCTGTGTTATCTAGGGGCAATTCCTTGGATGATCTTGTATCTTTATTAAAATGTATGAAATAGTTGTTTACACTGAGGACCAGAAGTGTTCCATATTTCATCTCGTCTAGTTTGCGAGTGTAAACAGAAATCCTGCAGCATGCTTTTATCATATTTCATTGTTTTCTTGTGGTAGTTTGAAAATCGAGTAAAATACATTTGTGAAAATACCTGCGAGTTCCTACTGCTAGCTATTAGATAACTACTTTCAAAAGCAGCTCAGACAGATTTAGACTTGATGGGAGTAGTATAAAAGTAAAATGATTTAACAAAAGAGATTCACTAGCGTACTTCTCCCCGGCATCTAAACCTTTTATGTGTTGTAGCCTTTTCACATATTGGCTAATGTAAGCAAGAGATTTCAAAGTACCATTGCATTTAATATGAATTGTTGCTGTTGAGGTGACTCAGTTGCCCAGATACTTTGTTAGATTCTTGTTGCTTAGCAGCATTCTCAGCCACTCTGTACTGCCAGGGAGATGGTGCTTTCTTATATTCTATATCTTCAGTGAAAATAGCTGCTGGGGTTTCTTCTCGTGACATGCAAGCGAAACTAAAACCTCGTAGCTTCCAGGACTGTGAACTGTAGTTGGAAATCTTAAGTTTAAGGGTTAAAAGGATGCTAAAACCCCAATGGCCACATTTCTGTGATTTGGATGTTTTGAGGTTTTGTTGCTTAATGAATTCCTGTGCCAAGATGCCATGGAGGACAAGTGGATAATGATGGTCAGTAAGCACAGTCACTAGACAATACACATAAAGAAGGAACAAATAAAATCATTACTGCAGATCAACAAAGCTGAGGCAACTTTGCTGAGAGCAGTCAGCTTAGAAACTTCCAGTACAGCATGTGAAGAACTTTTGGATTTTTTTTTGAGGCTTCTTTGTTTAAAGACAGATGCTGGGTCAGTGCAGTTGGAAGGTTGCTCTTCTGAAATACTCAAATTTTGTAGCCTAGACTAGAATCTAAATTTAGCATTTCAAATGATCTCACCTGTGCTCTTCTGGGCTGTAGCAGCTTGAGGCAGTCTGACATCTCTCTCTTTGTTTCTCTGAACCTCATTAAGTATCACCAAACATGTTTACCTCTAGCTTGTTGCATGAAGTTCTTTGGTCTTCCCACATGCATGAGCAATGTTTTGCACTGTCAGCTAACTCGCTACGTGTGGGAGTTTGTGTGTCTGTATTTGTGGAGCTGTGGAGGGGTCAAAAAGCCAGCTCCTCATGAGTTGTGTCCTTGCCTTGCACAGAGCTGGGTCTTGCTGCTGGTTGTGGTACCTGAGTGCACCTCTACTTGGAACCCTTGCATTAGATATGACTTTGTAAGCACTTTTGAGTTGTGCAGTTAAGTACTGTGGTCCTTGTTTTATATGTGACAGTCTGGGCATCATGTTATTAAGGGATATATTGTGGGATTAAAGGATGCATCTCCTCACCAAGATGGGAACAAAAAAAGGAGATTCATTTATGGTGCTCTTAAATATTATTGAATCACAATATCCCTGAGTAAATCTTTTGAACTTTTCACTGGTGTTTTGTTTTTTTGGTTTGTTTTTTTTTTTTAATCTCTGAGATGGTAGCTTTGATGGAGATGAAAACTGAATATTATCAGAGGGAATTTAAGATATCCGAAGCTGCTCCTGCATCACTTTCCTGGAGGGGGGTGAGCAATAAAGGAAGCCTTATCAACTAGCTATAACATTACAGCCAAAAGTGCATAGACTCTGAAACTGTGTGCGTTTGAGTTTGGGCAAGTCACTTAAACACTGTGCTTTCAATAGCCTTAGTTTGTATGGTGGGAGGCTGATGGTTTGATCCTCACTCCTGTGATCTCCGCCAGCCCACAGAGCAGTTTCTCAGGTGCGGTACGGAAACCAAAATGCTCTTGGCTACTGTAGAGCCATCCCTGCTCCTGTGCAAGGCCTCTGAAGGGTAGCTGTAAATCTGCTCCCTTCAGACTTCCTCCCAGAGAGAGAATGATGTCCCAGGCCCTCAAACAACAAATTCATCTAGTCATGCTGTGTCCTGCAAGCAGCCCAGACAAGCTAGTGCAATTTAGAGCTCCATGGCTCATGCACTTCATATTTCTTAGGAAGTATTTACGAGTGATTTAGTGTCTCTCCTAGCTCTTGCCTTGCAGGTTCTTTGCTGTCATTAACCCTAAGTTTGTTGAAGTAGCATAGCACAGAAAATTAGTTAAAGCTTTATAAGAGCAGAAAGGCAGACTTTTCTGTATTCCAGTATGGTGGCAGGTGAAGTCTTTAGTGTAATGTAAGGGGATTTGGAATGGGGCATAAACCAAATGTTGTTTACCAGGAGAAACAAAAGAATTCTGCAGGGTAGGTTTCTAACAGAAGACCATACAATAGCTGTATTTTTTTTTTTTTTTTTTGACAGTGAGAACTGACAGACATGTAACAGGGAGCCTTTTTCATCAGTAGAGCAAGCATAAATTAAAAGTAGTATTAATAAATGTCATCGTTTTGATCTTACAGACTGCCTGTCAACTGTATAGCAAAGTTAATTATAAGGCAATTGCCATACTACAGATTATATTTTCCATTATTAAATTCCTAAATAATCTTGGATTGCATCCAAGAAAATAAGATCTAAACTAGATTATTTTAAGAAATACATTACAAATAAAAATGTCAAGGGCTGACTCTGAATACTTTCACATGGATGTAAGATAAAATGCCAGAGCATAAACCAATATATAGTCAGTGACAGTGTGTATATATCACGCTATAAGGTTATCTTCAGTTTTGTCTAAAGTTCATTCTTCCTCTTTCATTACTCCCTCAATCATTTGTAAGAACAGGTTTTTCATTGTCATGATAATAAGAGTGAGCTTCTTTGCATTTATACTGTCTTCTAAAATATAAATGCACAAGGTATCATAGCTGTAGTGAGCGTAAAACTGAGTTTGAAGCGGTGCCTGTGGCTTTAATGGTAATTTCTGAAATGAATTTATTGAAGTTTCTGTAACAGTAGTTCTGCAGTAAACTTCATTAAATGATCAGAGAGGAAAAAAGCATAATGTTCTGATCTGCACTGTGGCAAAGAGTAAATACCTGGTTTGGGTAAAATTCAGAGGATCTTCAGACCCTCAAACATGTCAAGTGGAGTAGTATTAAACTGCTCCTAGCAGTAAAAGTCAAGGATATGTGTCAGTTGGTTGACTGGTAGTTTTGAAAATTAGAATCCAGAGGTCCTGTTGCAAAAGAAATGGGCAGTTTTGAGCATAAGTTTTGTTGAAGGCAGTAGTGGAAGGGTTATTAAAGGCTTGTCACCTCTTTTGGAAACAGGAGCTTTCGTTCTGGAATGGCTTTTTGTAATTTTTTTTTTTTTTCTTAATTTATTCTTAGTTCAGAAACCTAGTATTTTACTCTTTTCATTTTAAAGCTCTTTGTACATTATGTTCTTTAATATACCTAAGAAAATAACTTTCTCACAATATTCCAAGGCACTGTAAAGACTTAGGTCTGTAAAGGCACTTGTAGAACGGTATCCGACACCGGGAAAACATTTCCAGTCACGTTTTTAGTCCTTGTGATAGTGGTATATTGATTATATGCAACTACAAAGCACTAAGGAAGGATCAAGGTATTATGAATTACTTTGTTTACACTGCCTTCTTAGAATACTCCTGTTACTCAAGAGCCCCAGTTTGGTCAGTCACATTACTTTGCTGTGCATGGGATTTCCATTCGGATATGTAACCTGGCTTCACACCATGCCACCAAATAGAGGGAAAATTTGATCAATGCTGCTGTGCTGGAAGGGGAAGAAAGACAATCCTACCTGGAAGTTGGTCTCTTTATTGTTTTCTTGTTTGCTCAGAAATGAATAGCATGTAACTAGACAGGCTGATGTAACTTGGAGCAGAGGTCCAGGTGGTTTGGTGGGTTAGGTCTGGGGTACTTCACCTTCCGAGAGAAATCAACAGTCATGAAATGGAAAATTATGGGAAACTTCTGCAAAGGAGAGCTTTCATCCTGACTCTTCTTAAAATGAGGCTGCCCTGCAACCTAGAACGTTAGAAATTATTAGAAATTGTTACCTGTTGTAATTTTGGATCTTTTCCTCTATGTGAAAGATATCTTCTTTTGTGGAACCTTACAAAGTTCTGATAGCTTGAGTGACCCAGCTGAATTTTATCACATGAAGGTGATATGCTGGTGTCTAAACTGAAAGGATAAGGGAAGCAAGGGCAGTTAAATGTGCCATGTTCTTAACAGGAGTAGTGTCTGTTGTTTCCTACTTTGTCCTAGTGAATTGTAAAAGAAAAGAAATATGTAGTAAAATGTATGAAATGGAGAGTAGCATCTATAAACTTTTTTTGAGAAGGCATTTTAAAATAAATGTATAGAGCATAAGGAGTATAAATTTTCACTTGCCAGTGAGATAAAAACAGTGGAAACCAGGTATTTTACAAAACTGGTTACAGCAATTGTACTGCTTTAAAGAGGTTCCTGGAGAACGGAGTTCCCAGCCAGATGCAGGCTATGCAAAGTTTTGGGAGACAACAGCATATGTGTAGGGAATCCACTGGTTCCAGAAGCCTTTAGCATTGCTAAGAAATTCGCCTTGTCATCTCAGTTTTCCTACAATGCCTTCACTTCATGGGCAGACTCATGCAAAAAGACAGTGTTGCTAGGATAAAAAGAGGGCGTGCACTGACTTCTGGAGTAGATTGAGCTGGTGGTTTCTGGAGAGACTACTGACACGATTCTTCAATTTCCCTGCTGCATCCTGGGATCCAAGCAGAACCTGATTAGTGCTTCCTATTCCATTCTGCTGCTGCTCAGCAAATTTGAAAAGACAGCAGGAACAAAAGCCATTTTGTTGGTACCTGCTGAATGTTTGCTTTCCCCAGAGATTTTATACTATGTTTTGGGGACGCTCTATTCAGAGACAGAAAGAATGGCATGAACTTAGAAAACCTTTGGAATTTGGGCTGCAGAAGTTGGTGTCTTCTGCTTCCCATCTACTGGTGGCAAGCAGGAGGGTGGGGTTACCTTCCCTCCTTCCCCAGTTTGTAAATACAAACAGATGGAAAGTAACTTAGTTTAACATTTTATGTTTTCAGGTAGCACACATGCATGATAGTCCTACAATATAATAGGATAACTGAGGCTCCTTAGTGAAACTGGAGAGATAATATTCCAATGTGTTAGGATTTTGAATTAAGTGCTGGATATTTTATAGGAGGCATTCTTGAGGATGGAGGTGGAAAGGGGATGGCACTAGGAGTGTAGAAATTTATGAAAAAAACCAAATATCCATCACTAAAAAACAGATCAGAACCGAACTGTAGTAGTGAATACATTTATGTGTTAATTCTTCCAGGAATTTTTTTTGTTGTTCCTAATCTTTGGTTTACAGTGCATTTTTTGGAACTTTGTTCACGCTGATGGAAAAATTGCATTGACCCCAAAATAATTGATTTGTGTAGATTTATTCATGTGTGTGAATCTTTGTAGCCAGGGGATCTTAACTAGTTTTGGTTGCACTGAAATGTATAACGAACTTTGAAAGAATCATAGTGACCGCTGTTTTTTAGCCATTATGTTGACAGAAAATTGTAGCTATGGGAACTTACTGTGCTGCAAATAGACAGAAAGAAATGTTTGTTCAAACAGGTAAAAGGCAAATAAAAGGAATGGGGATGACCTGTAATTTACTAAGACAAACCATAAAGGAGTTCCAGATCTAATTACTAGGCAAGCGTTCAGTTTTATCCTGGGATCTTGCTGATTTTCACTATTACTCCATTAAGTATGATCAGTACGCGAAGAGGTACAGCAAAGCTCCCTGTCAATTAGGGGCCTTTCAGGCAGGAGTTAAGATCATGCTTAAAATCAGATCCCATTGTAATAGCAGTATAAATGCAATAAGCCATGCCTTATGTTGTGTGCTTGTTCTGTCACATTCAACTTTCATGTGCTTCCAAAAATACAGTGTAACAAAATGATATTTAACCACGTGTTTCAGGTTATCGTTTGCTGCACGGGGCAATTGCAATTGTTGCTCTTTGCTGTATTTCCCTCCTTTTTTCACATACCAAACAAATACTTTGCTTAGTTTCTGAAAATTGTGGCTTTAATTCCGTAGTGCAACCAAATTTGGAGAAATTCTGTTCACAATGTTATTTATAATTGCCGGTAATGGAGTACAGATATACTGCCTTATGTGTATTGATTTTGCTAGCATGTGGTTAACCATTTCAAATAATTAAGGCAAGAAAGTTCCCTTTACATTTTTCTTGTATGTGTTCCAGCTGATATTACTGGTAATATATGCCTTAGAGGAAACTATCTTAAGGGAGAGAAATCTATTTTCAAAGATTCCTGCAGTTCTGTTTCGTGATGGAAATGTCTTCTCTAAAAGATAAATCACTTTGGGGGGTGTGGGGGAGTGTATTGCAAAGCAATGGATATAATATACTCCAGGAATATATCTGGTTTGTTACCATCAGGTTCTCCATGTTGCTTAAAGAAGAGAGATCATGAAAGGAGTAAAAGCTGCATTTTTGACTCTCTCCAAGAGTCCTCCTTCTGGTATTGGAAAGCTGACCTGCTAATTTAGACAAATGTGAAGGCTTGTTCTTTTGGAGGTTCTTGTCTTGGTCCTGCTGTGAGCAAGGGATGAGAAGTCTGAAGTAGAAATTTTCAGTCAGTTTAATGCTGAGTGTCCAAATTGCATTGTTACACTAAAAATCTTGTTGTTGCCAAAAGGAAACACACCTTGTATATAAAGCTGAGAATTTATTGCTAGTCCTCCACAGTCTAACTGAAGAACCATTATTAGTCCGAATCCATTTACTAGAGGCAGAATAAAACAAACAAACAAAAAAATCAATGCTGCATACAGAAGTTTATCCCAGTAATAAATAATACAGGTAAAATTGTTATGCACATGCTAATTTCAATCTTGTCTCCTAGTGTCATGCTCACTGTTCCTTGCTTCTCTGAATACTAAAATTAAGAGCCTCAGGTGTTCAGGGGTAGGAGCAATGCACCCCATTGCCCTAGAGTATATTATGTTTATGGTTTTGTTTTCCTCCCTCTCCTTTTCTTGTCCCTTTTTAATTTATGTGGAGGTAGTTTTAATGTGTTCTAGCATGCTTTTGTATACATGTTCTTTCTTCATTGGTCTGCAATGCCACAGGCCATCTGAATTTAAAATGTGTGATGCATTTTACATGTTAAATGTTCCTTCTCTAATTTCCAAAATCTGGTTTGTTCTATTTCTAGGTCTGCATTTATTTCTAGGTCTGCATTTCTTTCCTTGAACATAGGTGACCTGCTTATGGCCCTGGGGCCCCATCTCTTATCCCCTGCTATACTGCTTTGCCCTTGCATCTTGTGTCCACAGTCCTCAAAGGCCTCTGCTATCCTACTAGGCCTCTATTTTTGTGTGCTACATTATGGTGTTAGCTGTCAATATTTCATTCTACACAGAGTAACTGCTTGTTAGTATCGTCTGTGTGAAACTGCAACAATACCATGCAAAAGTAAAAGAAGTTAGTTGGTCAGTAGAAAAATGTTGCTTTTGCAGCTAAGCAAGCCAAAACATGGCTGCAGGCAGACCTGAAAAACTTCAGTGAGCAAGTCTGACAAGCCTCTGAGACCTTGCAGACTGAGTATGTACCAAATTTATGGTCTGGTCCCAGTAATAACAGTATGGTGTTATTAGGGGACAGGATGCATCACTTGCTGTACTGATTTGGGGATGCTTGGTATTTCTGAATCAGATGAGGAATGTCAAGTTTGGTCACTAAAAATGAGAGGGTGCAGGATCAGTGCATAGGCTTGAATACTTCCTTATTTATTTCTGTGTGCTTATTTCTCAGAGCTCAAATAGAGAAGTCAGACTTTCTGTAGTGTTTTGAATATCTCTGAATAAAAAGCATTACAAAAATTCACGTCAGTCTATTCACCTTTACTTTGGATTCAGAAGACATTCACGAAAGAACTGTAATACATATAAGTAACTCCCCTCACAAACAGGCCCCCCCTCCCCCTTTCTTTTTTTTTCCATTGTAATTTGACAAACTATATATGGAGAACAAGGTAGGGGTTTTAAAGCCTGACCCCTTTGTCCCCCTGTCACAACTTTCTGCCTGCTGGATTTGTTACCTCGTGCAAGCAATCTCGATTTCTTTTCTCCCCAGGAAAGAGCATATAGTGTATTGTTGGGGTCTTTTTTCAATGATATTCTTGCTTGAAATAGTTTCTCAGAAGCAAATTTCAGTGATGAGTAGGTCAGAAATCCTCAGGAATGCAGGGAATTGTGCATTCTTCTCTTGATGCCTACTTCAGAAAACTTAGGAAGAAAGCTTTAGGACTGGGTTGTGCTTAATTTTTCCTGTGATCTTGTCTTGTGGAACACTTCCTTTTGTTGCTTGAAAGAGCATCAGGAGAATTATGATCTTTGGCTGTCCCCTCTTTATGGTTTCTGGAGAGTCTCTCTGCATCCTGAAGCACTGATTGAGCTTAGGGGCTGGCTTTGTTTCTGATGATAGAATGGGAATCCTGTGAAAATATCCCAGTCTGAGAGGGAGATCTCCAAGGGAAAATGTCTTGCAGGAAAGGCATTTTAATAACATAGCAGCCAGCAAAGGGAAAACCTTGAAAAGAGAACTGATTTTAAGAACAAACTACTTTTCTTTGGTGTATATTAGCTTTAGGTAGCTGCTTTTCCTCAGGCACGTTCTTCAGGGCCAAGCCAAAATGCAGCTCCCCTTTTGGTTAAGAAAGAGGTTGCAAAGTGAAGATTTCTGTGAAAGCTGATTTGTTTGTAAATGTTCAGCTGCTTTCTGGGGTTGCAGTATGCCAAAGGGCTTCTGAAGTTGGGGGGACGGGGACAGGGCACAGAACGGGAAGGCTTACACAGTGCTTTACAAAGCACCGCTCTGGGAATAGGCCAGCCCCTTCGACTTCGTGTGTTTATCATCATTCCCCAGCTTCTCTCCTCACACATCTCCTTCCTCGCCCTTTTTTTTTTTTTTTTGTACCTTGCCTTAAAAATGGGGCATGGATTTCCCAAGGCAGGTGGCCAGGTGCACCCAGAGGGATGCGGGGCCTTGGAAACTTCTGGAAGGCTCTAGAGGCGGGGCTGCCTGAAGGGGAGGGGCACTCTGGAGAGAGGCCTCAGGGCAGGGCCTGCCTTTGTGATGAGGGCTGGAAGGACATCTGGGCATCTGCCTTCCTGTCCTTAGGAGTTGGTTTATTCCTTTATTTTCGGAGGTTGAGTGTTTATGGTTTTGGACAATTTTAGCAGTTTTGGTTGAAGTTTCAATTTGCCTCAAGTACTGAGCTGACTAGTACCAAAATGGAGGGCGGGGTGTGCTCTGTGGAAGGACTGAAACCCAGAGGGGGTGAGAGGATTGGTGAGGGAGCTGTGCCAAGGCAGCAAGGAGGGCAGCATTTTTGGTGAGAACGTACAAAAGGAGAAGCAGGAAAGGTCGTGGGTGGAGGAAAGGTCAGTCTAGGTAGGGGGTAGGTGGTGGGTGTGGTGGGCCCCAAAGGGGGAATGAGTGTCTGAGGAGGATAAGGCCTATTCCTGATCTCTCACTGGTCTCAAATCTGACTCTTTTAATCAAAATCAATTTTTTTCCAATAAAATTCTTCCCCTTTTTTGCCAAACAAGATGGGTGCCCCATGGAAAACATGGGGCAGGTAATTTACCTGTGAGCATACATCATGCGAGGCATTAATTCCAACGTTAGACAGTCTTCTAGCTCTTCTCAGTGTCTGCATTATAATTTATTTTTTTTTCTAAAACACACATTAACATGTGCTAGAAACTCTAGAATCAGCAATGTAAAACATCAAGATGCATTGCAGGCTAACTGCATGGAATAAACAAAATAAAAAAAGAATCAAATTAAGTAAGCACGAGCTAAAATCACTGAATAGTCCATGACTTTAGTAGTACTCTGCTGGCACACTTTGCCACCATTGTTGCAGCAGGAGCACTGCTGGCTAATCTTGGCATGATGTTTTTTGGTTTGGTTTGGTTTGGTTTTTTTTCCTGTGTTTTTATTGACTAAACTTGAAGCTAATCAGATTAATTTTCTTTTTACTTTTAAATGCAAGTTGTCATCCTTCAGATCAAACATATTTTTACATATTTAAAATATGTACTAGCATAATAAAATGGCCCTAATCTATGTATAAATTAGTTGATGAAGAAAAACTGTATATGGAATATCTAATTAAGCATCCATATCTTAAAAACTAACTATATGCTTTAATTAGAGAAGCTGCCAACTCTTCCAGTATAAAATTAGATGATGATCTAACATTTCTGGAAAAAAACCCTAATTTTTGCTGCAACAGAAATCATCAACTTATCTTTGCACTTAATTAAATTTTAGCAAGTGCAAACCAACAATGAGGACCGTAGTACAGATAAGGTACTGCGTATGCTTTACTGCTTTGTAGTTAATATCAGTTGTAGTTAATATCCCACTGGCAAAGGTCACTCTGTGTGTGTCTTCTCATTTGTAGTGCACCAAGTCACTCGTAGCAGGAACAGAAATTCCCAACAAGTGAGAGAGTCAAAATACACTTCAGATTTAGTGAGAATACAGTTCTGATCTCAATTGTTCTTGAAATTACCTGATAATTCATAATCTGCTTTTACTTTTTTCATGTTAGGTATTCTGTTGCCCGTGCATATGCTCATCTCTTGCCTTTACAGGTATGTGGCATTTTGAAGGTACTGGGTCTTTGCAGAACTTTGCTTTGCAATGTCAGAAGTGATGATTGGGTGCCATTTAACCATTGGAAGTGGTTAAAGTGGTTGTGCTTCTTCATTACAAGTGTACAAGAAACACAGCAGGGTGCCACTGAAATGTAGAGCTTTGAGAAGGTTCTAAGAGAAAGATGCCAACTTTCCCTCTACTGACCAGGCTCAGTAAAGAGGGTTTATCACCAAAGAAAATGCTTCATCTTTGTTTTGTGTAATAGTATAAGAGATTTCTTTAAAGAAATTGTTTCCTCCTTGTTGCTAAATACAGTTTTCATTTGGTCATCTTTATGATCTGAAAATCCTAAACCTGATAAATGGGGCAGGATTGTCTACAGCCAGCAAATGTAGTGAATCACTTAGACAACGTCTGATTGTTCAGTGATGTAAATGTCAACATCCAAAGCATTTAACAGATCAAGGTGAATTAATTGTGCACTGTGATAAGGAAGGGATTGCATGTTTAATATCTTTATCAAGAGATTGCATACTGCTAGTATGCTGAATAGTTGCTACATTTTTATTTTATTTTATTTTTTGTCAGCTTCCACAGCTTTCCAGGTGTTCCATTCTGAAACAAAATTCAGAATAGGAACGTGCCCAGATCCTGGCAGTAGTGCTGATGACTGGGATGCAGTGCTGCTCAACTGGTATGCTTTTCACTACTGGATACCAAAGAACAGCTTTTTAAATATGGTACCCTGATAAGCAATTCTGTCTGCTCATTCTCTACAATGTAATAGCACATACAGCTGCCTGGAAATTTAGATCTGCTTAAACAATTAATTACTTAGTGCATGTGTATTTTGAATGTTTGGGGTTTTTTTTCATATAAGGTGTCAGTGCACTGGAACCATCCCTGAAAAGCAGGTAACAGCTACTAGACTAATTTGAAGTTCAAAATCTGAAACTGGGTAGACAAGTGTGGGTTATTAAAACAAATATGGGAAACAGTTACTGAATCTCAACAAAGATATTCTTTGAAACTTCAGCAACTAGAAACTAATATCGTCTCCTTGCTTTACTAAGGTTGCCTTGTGTTAATGAAAAGATTGGCTGTCACATGCACAAAACCTGGGTACCGTAAGTTTACAGCAGAGAATCATATAGATACTTTAGGGGTGGAAAGGACCTCTAGGATCATAGAGTCGAACCTTCACCCTAACATCTCTCTATCCATGGCCTCAAGTGCTACGTCTGCTCGTTTTTAAAACACCTCCAGGGATGATGACTCCACCACCTCCCTGGGCAGCCAGGGGGATAACTGGTCTGACTATTAAAGACAGAGGCAATTAAGGCGTTAAGTACCTCAGCCTTGGTAACAGTGTTTCCTCTCACATCCAGTGAAGGGTGGAGATTCTCCCTGGTTCTTTTTTCGTTGTTTATATATTTGTAAAAACACTCTTTATTCTTGCAGCAGTGGCCAGGCTGAGTTCTAGCTGAGCTTTTGCCCCTCTGATGTTCTTTCTACACGACCTAACTAAATCCCTGTACTCTCCTGAGTAGCCTGCCCCTTCTTCCAAAGGTGGTAGACTCTTCTCTTAAGTCCCAGCAAAAGCTCCCTCTTCAGCCAGGCCAGTCGTTTTCCCTGCCAGTTCATCTTGCGGCACACGGGGACAGCCTGCTCCTGTGCCTGTAAGAGCTCCTTCTTGAACAAAGTCCAGCCTTCCTGGACCCCTTTGCCCTCTAGGACTGTAGCCAAGGGACTTTCTCAACCAGTGTTCTAAACAGGTTCAAGTCTGCCCTTCAGAAGTCCATGGTGATGCTGACTCCCCTCGTTACCTGGCCAAGAATTGAGAATTCTCTCATTTCGTGGTCACTAAGCTCAAGACAGCCTCCAACAACCACATCGTCCAGCAGACCTTCTCTGTTTGTAAACAAGTCCAGCAAGGCACCTCCCCTGGTGGGCTCACTTACTAGCCGAGTTGGGAAGTTCTCTTCCACACACTCCAGGAATCTCCTAGACTCTTTCCTGTCTGCCATGTTATATTTCCAGCAGATGTCTGGTAAGTTGAGGTCCCCCACAAGAACAAGGGCTTGCGATTTTGTGGCTTCTGCC
>JANHGN010010411.1:0-36137 GCA_024605025.1 Megaceryle maxima | reverse complement strand
GAAGAATTTCTTCCCCATGAGGGTGGGGAGACACTGGAACAGGTTGCCCAGAGAGGTGGTGGAAGCCCCATCCTTGGGGATTTTTAAGACCAGGCTGGATGGGGCTCTGAGCAACCTGCTCTAGTGGGAGGTGTCCCTGCCACTGTCAGGGGGGTTGGAACGAGATGATCTTTAAGGTCCCTTCCAACCCTGACAATTCTATGATACCTACCAGGATACCCACCTACCAGAGACTCTCCTAGAAGCCTAAGACCACTTGCATGTTCCCAGCTTGATCAGGCAAAACATCCAAACAGCTGGGATCAAGAGTTGCCTGTCTCAGCAGTGGCTGAAAAGTGTCTCTTCACAGGTCTGAATGTAATAAAAAAACCAAAAGAAATCAAGCACGCCCCAGTCCTGAACTAAGAAATAACTTTCTTTCTTGGGAACAGCAGGGAGAAGAGCAGATTGGAAATCACGTTTCAAACAGACCCATTTCCAACTTGAAGGGGTTCTCATGGGCAGGTGTCTCTCTCCTGGGCTCAGTTACTGAAAAGCCTCAACTTCTCTTGCTTGTCTTATGCACACTGAAAAAAAAAAACTGCAGAGAAGCCATCCAACTTGGCAAATGAAGTTGTCTCTCAGGTACCAGAAACACTCTTATCTGCCACACTGTTTTAAAAGAAACGCAGTCTGGATGCCTTTTTATAGGAGTTCCTCTTTTGGAAAATAAAGATAACATATGAACACATGACAGGAATAATCTACCACAAGCATTTAAAGTCCACCTGAGAGACTGATGCCAGAAAACTATTTTTAAAAACAAAAGAGTCAGCCCTGTGGCCAAAATTTAGGAAAGAGAGAGTACAAGCTTTCTATGAAGGAAAGAAATAAAATGTGTTGGTGGAAACTCTTGAAGTAAAGGAGCTTGTTCTGACTCTACCAAGCAGTAAGAAGCGACTGAAAGGAAAAGGAATATTCAGCTTTACAAATGCAGGAAAAGCACATACTTTGGCATTTTTTAGCTGCACCCATCAGCATATTGGGGCAAAAAAAGTTCTTGTTAAGTGGCCTGTGCACAGGGGTGGTACTTTTCTCTACAAACAATCCATCTACCTATATGTGATCTTTGCTCTTTCTCTGCGATTCTTCATATTCACGGTGGATGACTCCGAGGAGCATGCTCCAGTTGGACTAAACTATCTGGAGATGGGATCAATGTTCCTAGCTGAAAAGATTATGTGGGACTGCTCTCCTCAATGCTTGAGGGCTTCAGCGATCACATGGTACTTAATGGGACCTGAGCTCCAAGCAATGGAAATACAGATTTATGGAAAGGAAGCATCCTTCAAGATGCTGCTGAGGTCACTTGCACTACAGTCAGAACTACCAATGACTACTAGCTCCAGCTTAGCTACTTCAGCTGCTCCTTGGCACAACTGAAAAGCTCAGACTGCTCTCCATGAAACAGAAATAAAGACACAAGCATTTCTCCTTGCTTGTGTCTGACAGCTAAAGTATGTGTCTGTTCCAGGGGCCTTCAAAAGAAAACCAGTAGGTTATTAATGCTGACTTAGACAAAATTCAGAAGGTGCCTCAAGTTAATACTTGGATTGATCATTCAGTGATGTTTATGCCTCGTTTTGTTAGGAAAAAGGTGCTTGAATTTCACCACTACTGTAACACAAATGATAACTGCTGCAAAGGCCATCTTCCTGAAGAGGTGACAGAGCAACAATTTTAAACAGCTAACTTGTAACACTCCCTTACAGTGAAATACTGAGCTGTGAGGAAACGCTGATGGAAGATCTAAGCCTGACAGAATCTGGAGGCAGAGAAAGGCTCACTGCCACAAACACAAAGTCAGTTCTTCAGTTGCTACAAAGGAACAAGAGGGCAAAATTATGTGCTTCTCCTTTCTTTTGGGCTTCCTATAAGAGACCACACGAATCACCGTAGCAGAAAGGATTAGAAGCCCAATGGAAACCTAACGTTTTAGATAGCGGGCTACACAAGGGCTATGAAAAATGAAGGATATAACCAAACAAGTCAAAAGACATCATCAACAAATGAAAAGGCAAGTTGCTGATAAGACACAAAAAGAGCTATGACTTAATCTGTAGGTTGGGTCAGCTCCAACCTCGTTGAAGTACACGAAGTAAGAGGTCACAGTGATGTTACTGCTGGGCCAAAACACACGATGGTTGCAAGTCTTTGGGTATACCATCCATTCAATACAAGCATGTCTTTGAATAAGTGCTCAGAAGTCTAAGTCTCCAAACTTTTTTTTGTGAAGACATTTCAAATAGTGGGATGAAACTGTCTTGGTATTTCTCAGTTTGTCGCTGAAAAAATGGCAAGAAAATTGCACAGAGCTTTTGTGAAGCAAACCTACAGCCTTGCAGGACAAGTGAACAAAACTATTATTTCTAACTTCACAGAGTTACAGACCATCAGTACAAGTTACTATTGGCATGAGAAGCTAATGACTTGACATTTCAGGCTGATGTTTACTTGAGTGGGTATCTTCTGAAAACAACACAATAAAAGAAGTATTTCAAAGCTCTAACAAAGGGTCCTAAATTGGTTGAGACTTGTACAGAAACAAGCTTTAAAGATTCCATACTCTACAAATCAGTTACTTCAGACAACTCACTGCTGTAAAATTATCTTGCAATCTATTGAGAAAGAGATTCTAGAAAACTCTTGATTTGCAACATTTGCTAGAGTAAATTAAATTTCACAGACACCTTCCAGCCTCCTTACCTCTTGTCCTGAAAGGTAGTATGCTGCTAGAAGACCACCAATGAAGCGAATATTGACCTCAAAAACAGATACTTCAGAATTCTAGAACAGGAAGAAAGATTAAATAATTAATCAATTCTCTAAGCAATGAAGGAAAAAAAAAAAAAATCATCGAGGCAGAGGCAAGTACACGTGCATGCAAGGGTTTGAATTGTTTCAGTGTCTAGAGCCACAGTGAAATTCCTGTGTCCATCTTCAAGACATCAAGAGATATTTCTAGTTACATCTTCAAATGATTTTTTAAAAAATCCAATTAGTTTTTCTCCTCCTTTCCCTTCAAATTATCACCGCAAAGTGCAATTAAAATTATTTGGGGGTGGTGGGAAAGAATAAAGGATAAAGTAGAATAATTAGAGAATTCCTGTAATGTGCTTTCTTAACCTGAATCACCAACGTGCAATCTCAAATTCAGAGCTCCATTTTAACAGTCTGTCTAGGAATAGCCTTGAGGTAGTTAATATTATGACAGTAATTAACGCAAGACCCCTGAGAAAGTCAAGGGAATAAACCTTTTTACTGCCTTCCTCCACATAAATATCCTTGGGCTAAATTTACCAGTATCTTTTAACCCACTGAAAAATTAGATACCCACTGAAAAACTAGATAATTTTAACATCTTTCTGCCCCCTCCTGCATCCCATTCAGTCCTTTACCTTCATACAATCCATCTGTCTCCCCCCTAAACTTCTCTTCATTCAACCCATTAGACACAGAAATATAGTTTTAGTAAAAGATCTTGAGATAAGGGACTCTTCCCTTTATCCAGAAAAGTCCCTACAACATCCACTGCACGAGCTGACCCAACAATTAGCTCATAGCTAAATTTATATTTATAGGTATTTATTAATTCTTTTCACACTATTTCTATGGCATCTGAGGTCGTATCATGCTTTTTGTTTGTGCATTTTGCACATATTACTTGGTCAGAAAAATTACGTGAATCCTTCAAAGATTTCCTCAAACAGCACTGATGATTAAATGTTTAAATTTTGAAATACTCCCAAATACAGGTTTTTAGTAAAAGTTTTATTATTCATATAAGGTGATATGAGAAAAATATCAACAATGCAGCCTGTGATCCCACTTTATACCTATTAAAGTCATGAATCACATTAGCAAGGATTTCCATTTCCCAGTAAAAGAATCTGAGAGGAACAAATTTCTGTATTTATTTATGAACTTCAAACCATATAAGGAAATTACTCAAGTCTGGTGTATGTACAAGACGACTCATTAACCTTCAGGAATGGTTTTTTTCTGATACACAGGAAGCTGTAATTGAACCCCAGAGGGTCACATAAATTTCTTCCACCCAAATCCTAGATTAATTCTACAAATTTCTATTGAGACTGCCTCAGATAAAACAAAAGTTATGGAAGTAATATAGTTCACCCTCATAATGGTACCACTATTTCTACACTGTTTCTGATATATTTAGGGTGTTCGGTTTTAGACTGAATTTTTATCTGTCACAAATTGAAAAAAAAAAAAAGAGTAGAATTTATTTAATTTCACATGTGCCAGTCAATGGACAAAATCAAAGGAAAAAATTCCAACAAATAATTTCTGAAATGTAGCCTATAATATAAAAGCAACAGTAAGCATCTGCTCCATTCTGACTGCATACCTATATTTCATTTTGTGCTTTACTGAAGAAAAAAACCCCTATTTTTTGGAACCATAGAGCAAGTCCTAGATCTGAAATACAAATTCTGTCACAGAGTCTGACAGTCCCCGAATTAGTAATAAGAACACTAATCCATAAGGATAAAATAGACCCAGTTCTTCCATTTAAAGCTTCCAAACTCTGCACACACCAAGAATGTCAGATGTTTAATGACCAGGTGGGAAATTCTTCTGATAGATTCAGAACCTGTAAGCAAACTAAGATGATTCAAGTGGTATTCTTCATGTTAAAACATCTTAAGAACGTGGAAGAAGACACTGTAGTGTTAAGTAATTTTATACAGCGTCCTTTGGGGTGAAATTGTCTTTCACAGTTCAGTTATTTCCAACTACTGTCAGCTAGTAAAGCCTCATCTTTCTGCCTTTGTTTCTGAGGCCGTGTTGGTTCTCACTCACCACTCTCCCTTCCTTCCATTATTCAATTATAATTTCTACTTTGAAAATACAATATACAGATATATCTTTACTTATAATTAATTTACTTATAATAAAGTTACAGAGACCTTCACTAAAGCTTACATCTGACACTTTGAATCACAACTTCTTTTCAGCTTTCAGCTGAAAGACCTCTTCTGACTCCCTCCAAGAGGAACACTGTGACAAGGACTAAAAAAATAATAGGGCAAGCTCTACTCACCACACTGAAATCAAGATTTTTGTCAATCCACTCTTGTCCTTCTCTGAATTCATCATGAAGCCCCATGATATAAAGAGTATCCAATGCATCTACTATGGTAGCACCCATTTGTGAGTTTCCTACACGCAAAAAGAAGGATTTCTATTACAAGTGATTATTTCATTACTTTTCTTAACCATCACAAGCATGAGAAAATAACCCAAACAGGAGCAAAGTGAAGTTACTACAAAGACAACAGCACAAAGAATAATAATAATCATGAGCAAGGAATTAGCAGCTACATAAGAGGATTACACTTCTCTTCCAAGCATCAATCCTCTGGAAGTTTGGATTCTGGGGAAAAATATGACTAAAGTTGGGGGTGGGAGGGGAAGCCCTTCTCACCTGATTTCCTAACCCAAACATGAGCAACTGTACTTTGACACCAAAAGAAAATAAAAATCAAAGGACAGGAAGACATTCAGCTTCAAAAAAGTTATTAGGAATTGTAGGGCAGAAGTGATTAAAAAAAAGCTATATGCAAAATAAAGCAATCAGTACTTGTAGCAATGCCTTGAATTGCCCATTTACTACTGAAATGTTCAGTTTTGCAATTACCAAAGCTACTGAGTGACTGAAAACATGGACTGATGAGCAGGAATGCCTTTGTTTGGCTTGGCTGATAAAGCCAAAGCCCTAAGATGTCACCATCTGCAGGGACCCGCTCTGAGCACTTAATGGATTCCCCCAACTGTCACCTTTTTGAGGGGATCATTTAAAGCCAAGTAAAAATCAATGAAGCTTTACCCTAAAATGTCATTCACTTGAAAAAGCAATAGTTGATTGATGAGTGAGTCATTAGTTTGTGCAAGGGACATGAGATGAGGTGGAGAGCCATTGCTTATGTTAGCCTTGACCTCAGGCCATCCCAGCCTAAGCTGTTGCCCTTGGTGGGCAGAGGACTTTGTTTCTAGAGGGAAGCAAAAATCCCCATGTGTGTGTTTATTTTTATGGAGCGTATAAACCTTCCAACACACTAACAAAGTAGCTGAATTTTACTGTTCATACCAGTATTCTATAAAACAAAAGAATAACTATATGATTAGCAATGTAATGGCAGTAGACTCCTAACAACTTAAACCAATTTTCTTCCCCCCTCCAATGTGCTTTTCATCCATAATGGAATCTCTACACTGCAGTGTTCTTGCTTGGTTATTTCTATTCATGACTTTCTGATTTATTATTTTTTTTTCCCCTCAAGCATAACAATAACTGAATGAAGCCATCACCCACCTTGTATTTCTTTTACACACCTAAGTGACTGATACTTACACACAAGTTTAACTCCATATTCAGGGATTTCTTTCCTCGAATAATAAAAATTAAACAGCTTCTATAACAAGGTAATCACCAAATAATTTCTTCAAAAATAGCCATGCATCTGTTTTAATTTCTACTATATAGGGGAAGCCTTGTCACTGGTGTTTGTTATTTGTTAAGTTTATTTGTTTGTTGATTGTTTGTTAAGATTATTCAAGTCCAGATTAGGACATACAACTTATCACAGGATTAATTAAAAGAATGGCCCTTAACAAACTGGCCACCAGGCATATTCTTGGGAAATTAATTTACTGTAGCGGCCAAGGACTCTAAGGTTCAACACCTTCAGCCAAATGACAAATTTCCTGGCTTGTGCCAAAGTGGAGGATCCTTTGAGTGGAGCTACAGCATGCACTTAACTTCACACCTTCTCATAAGCATAATGTGCCAGTTGTCCAATTTATCACTTTAAAACTATGCAAATCAGACCACGACTAACTTCAGTCTTAGCTGACAAGGTATTTCTGACAAAGCCAGAACGTGTTACACCGCTACGGCACCCGGAGTCATTTGTTTCTTTATTTAAATCACATTGATAAAATTTTCAAATACATGAGGGGTTTGAACAAATAGAGATACAAAACCTTGGCAAATTCTCAAAGTTCCTCCTGTAATAGTTGCAAAAAATAAAACCTAACTTGAACACAGTGATAAAAATCAGTAAGTTCCCATATTCTGCAGTTGGCACTGGGCGAGGAGAATACATTGCATGGGAATGGCTTGGTGCATTGTTCCCCCCATGCCAGAAGAAAAGTTCAGACATCACTGTACAACCATCCACGGTTTTCTAGACCTCAGAAGTACATTCAGGTGTCCACAAGGAAGGACAGCAATATGTTGGGCACAGAATATCTGCTTTCCAATCCTCCAGAAATGATCTTTAAAGTGCAAATTTAAAGTACAAATTTTCATGGAGTTCTTTTCACAGAACCTTGAAAGAAGGGCCACAGAAATGCAAAATCTGAGAGCAGAAAGACCAGAACTACTGGAACAGAGCTCTCTCCAGAACTGACCAAAAGTGTCCAGTTTCCTAACCCATCCCATAGTAACTGAACAATATGACTTCATCAAACACAGACAAGAAATTTCCTTTCATCCTTACAGTGTTAAAAGTGAGGCCTCAACCCCATATACAGAAATATCACCCAAACCAGTAGTCCCCATCAACCTGCTTCACACAAGACCCTCCAGCAGTGTTTGCAGCCAGAGAAATAAATGCAGTCCAATAAAACAAAATAGACTTGCACAGCATTTTTTGTCCCTAAGAATCAATTAAAGGCACAGGGTCATGCTCCAAGCTTTTGTCTGGGCTACACTCCAGTAGCTGTTGTTCAAACTCTCCCTTCTGCTGCCTTTTTGCCCTTTTCATCTTTCCTAGACACAAAGATGTCCAACAAAACATTACCGAGGAAAGCCCCTTCTGCTCATGTCTCTTCCTCAAGCAATGACAAGTGCTCGTTTCTGAGATGCAGATGAGTATGGTTATAGCTTCTAGACTCTGTGAGAGCTTAACTATTTCTTATCATGATCTCCTAAGGAAAGCATTTATATCTAAATCCATAACAAATGATGAATTTTTCTTCTTTCTTACTCATAAATAGGCTATTTCAAGATTTTTTCCCCCTTTTTCTTCTTAAACATACAGTAACTAATCCTAATTGCACACCAACACTTTTTCCCTGAGGAAGACTCAGAAGAACCATCTTTGGATTTTTCAAACCTTTTTGGTTGAACACATTTCCAAAAGGTCAAGAAATGACTAGTCAGTATTTTGCAACAGATTGTCTACCCAGTCTTCTTCCTTTAGTGTAAATCAGGCAGCCCAAAGTAAGCTCATTCCCTCCTCTAGGTATTGAGGGGGAAGAGTCCAAAATGCAGAGCTCATACCCAGAAGCCTTGTGCCTACAAGAAGAGAGGGCAGAGCTTGACATAAGGCAACAGAGACTACAACACACAGCATAAATTAATTAAAAGACATGTCCTTTAACAAACTGGCCAGTTCTGAAGGAACTGGTGGCTGAAGTTGCTAGGCCACTAGGCATCATATTTGAGAAGTTATGGCAGTCTGGAGAAGTTCCCACGGATTGGAAAAGGAGAAACATAACCCCTATAAAAGGGAACAAAGAAAACCCAGGGAACTACAGACCAGTCAGCCTCACCTCTGTGCCAGGTAAAATCATGGAGCAGATCCTCCTGGTATCTGTACTAAGGCACGTGAAAAATGATGAGGTGAACAGTGACAGCCAACATGGCTTCACTAAGGGCAAATCGTGCCCGAGTCATCTGGTGGCCTTCTACGACAGAGTTACAAGTCTGGTTGATACAAGAAGAGCAACTGAAGCAGTCTACCTGGACTTGTGCAAAGTATTTGATACTGTTCCACATGATATCCTTGTCTCTAAGATAGAAAGACATGAACTTGATGGGTGGACCATCCAGTGGATAAGGAACTGGCTAGAAGGTTGCACTCAGAGTTGTGATCAATGGCTTGATGTCCAGGTGGAGGCCAGTAACAACTGGAGTCAAGTGCATTGGGGCTGGACCAATTCCAGGCACAATTACAGACTGGGTACAGAGTGGGTTGAGAGTAGTCCTGAAGAGAAGGACTTGGGGGTGTTGACTGACAAGAAGCTCAACATGAGCCGGCAGTGTGCTCATGTGGATCAGAAGGCCAACCCCATCCTAGGATGCACCAAGAGGAGTGTGGCCAGCAGCTCAAGAGAGGTGATTCTCCCCCTTTACTCTGCTCTTGTGAGACCCCACCTCAAATACTGCGTCCAGTTCTGGTGTCCCCACCATAAGAGGGACATAGATCTGTTGGAGCGCGTTCAGAGGAGGCCACAAAGATGATCCAGGGGCTGGAGCACTTCTGCTATGAGGATAAGCTAAGGAAGCTGGGATTGTTCAGCCTAGAGAAGACTCCAGGGGGACCTTATAACTGCCTTCCAATACCTGAAGGCATCCTACAGGAAGGCTGGAGAGGACTCTTCACGAGAGTGTCCAGCAATAGGACAAGGGGAAATGGTTTTAAACTGAAGGAAGATAGGTTTAGATTAGATCTTAGGAAAAAGTTAACAAAGACAAGTGTAGAGTCCTACACCTGGGGAGCAATAACCCCATGCACCAGTACAGGTTAGGGGTTGACCTGCTGGAAAGCAGCTTCATGGAGCAGGATCTGGGAGTCCTGGTGGGCAGTAAATTATCCATGGGACAGCAGTGGGTCCTTGTGCCCGAGAAGGCCAATGGTCTCCTGGGGTGCATAAAGAAGAGTGGAGGCAGGATCTCCTCCCTCTCTACTCTGCCTCTAGTGAAACCCTATCTGGAGTGCTTGTGCCCATTTCTGAGCTCCCCAGTTCAAGAGAGACAAAGAAGAGAGTCCAACAGAAGCTACAAGGATGACAAAGGGACTGGAGCATCTCTCTTATGAGGAAGGGCTGAGAGATCTGGGGCTGTTTAGTCTGGAGAAGAGAAGACTGAGAGGGGATCTGATCAGTGTTTACAAATCTCTGCAGGGGGGGTGTCAAATAGAAGGGACCAGTCTCCTTTCAGTGGTGCCCTGGGATAGGATGAGGGGCAATGGTCACAAACTGGAACACAGGAAGTGTAAGGGTGACAGAGCCTGGAACAGGCTGCCCAGAGAGGTGGTGGAGTCTCCTCCTCTGAAGACTTTCAAACCCCACCTGGATCTGTTCCTGGGTGGACTGCCCTGGGTGATCCTGCTCTGACAGGGGGGTTGGACTCGATCTCCAGAGGTCCCTTCCAAACCCCACCATTCTCTAATTCTTTAAATAATGAGATAAGAGTTCAGAGGAGTATACACTGCTTAGTATCTCACCTCAACCAGTCTGATATATTATTGCTCCAGATACAGAGAAAGCAGATGTTTCATTGTGGTGGAAAAGGCTATAAAGCAATTAAATTATAATAGAAAATAACGCTTCCTCTAGACGAGGGCACTCCTCTCAGGATCTGCCTCTGTTCAATACAAAGGCACAGTTGGTCATGTTGCATAAGACAATAACTGATTCCAAAAGGGCTCAGTTTTACAAACGTCAGATTAGGAAGTTTCCTCTCCATATAATTATAGTTCTAGTTGATTGAGCTTCAAATTTAATGAAGTTTAACTAATGAACGCAATTCTCATTCTTCTAAATAAAACAGAACATCCATCACGAGCTAATTTAGGAAGGAATTTAGCAATGAAATAGCTGAACTATTAACAAAATCATGCACACTCTCATTAAGTGAGAGTAAATCAGATTTATATTTAGGTAGACTTCAGTTTCCTGAGATTAGACAAGTAATTCCTTCACTTGATAGCACATAAATCTACAGTCTGAAGTATCTATCAGAGTGTAAACAGCAGGGATATTAAAAGAAAAATGGTCTCCCTATCTGAAATTTCTTCAGTATGCCAAAATGCTAGATGAAGAACTGGTTTATTTATACATTTTCAAGTCTCACAGGAGACTATCGAAGTATGGGGAGACAGATCATTGTCACATGTTCTATGACAAAAGGAATATGAAGAAAATAAATAGCCCATTTTCATTATACCATAAGAGATAAGTACAGAGGTGTAGAAAATCTGATACCAGCTACAGGCTTGCTTAGTATATTTATTATGTGGAAACAGAAGAGACTATGAGCACTGAGGTACTAGAGAAAATAGTAGAGATCAACTGTGATCAGAGAAGACTAAGAATTTGAGACACAGACTCGTCATGTAAATAAAGAACGAACAAGATGACAGATTAAAACTCCAGGCCAGCAAACTGAATTCATACACTTTTGAGTTTAAAATTAACCATTAGGTAGGTGCTTAAGAGAAACTTTGGTTATATGACACATCACCTGTACCTACTCCTTTCTTCAACAGTTATCTACCACACACATCCCATTACTACTTCTGAAAAACACTTCCATGTGGCCTTTCCTTAGTTTGACTTGACCAGATGTACTGGGACTGGCTGGGACAGAGATAATTTTCTTCACAGTAGCCTGCATGGTGCTGTGGTTTGGATTTGTGAGTAAAACAGCCTTGATAACACACCCAAGTTTTGGCTAACGCTGAGCGGTGCTTGCACAGCACCAAGGTTTTCTCTTTTCTTTCCTCTCTGCCCTGACCAGGGGTGGGCAAGAGTCTGAGAGGGGACATCACCATGACAGCTCATCCAAACTGACCAAGAGGCTAAGCCATATGATGTAACGCCACACTCAGTGATAAATGCTGAATGTGGGAGGGAGTTAGGTAGCCATTCCTCAGGGAGCTGCTAGCTGGGCTTCAGTCTGCTGGTGATAGATGGTGAACGATTGTCTTTGCATTACTTCCCCCTCTGACCCCTTTCCTTCACTTATTAAACTACCTTTATCACAGCCTATAGGTTTTATTGCTTTTGCTCTTCCTATTATCTCCCCTGACTGGCTGAGGACAGAATTTTCCTTCTTTTCCTTTCACCCCCTGTCTGTCTGTGCTCTAACACCCTTGTGTGACAAGTGTATTAGTGTCTTACAACACACTTGGCATCTATCCAGCAACCAGCTAGAGGAGTAAAAAACCTGAAGGAAATGCAGATAAAAATGGATCTCTCATTATCAAAATGCACACTGGGTCAGAGCAGGGCTGCTACAAAGTCAAGGAAACCAGACTAAGTGGAAAATTACCATGAGGCTACTGCCTCCAAGGAAAATCACATAAAATAGATGCATGTAACCATTCCTACCATTCTACCTTATGCAGTGACTGAAAATAAAGTATTTTATAGCAGTTAGTATTTTATAGCAGTATTTTAACGCAGAAAAAATAGCAGGTAACAGGCCCAGAAGTGGGATGCTCATCAGTTTGTTTACAATCAAGGTAGGGTCTTCACATTTCCTAAACCAGTGACAAAAATCACCCAAGAATCTAATCGAGACTCTTATTCACAAGGACAGCCTGGGAATAGCACCACCAGCTATTTTATACTCTAGAACGCAAATTTCTCTTCACAAGCATTAGAAGGCTGGAATCTGTAGTTAGTGATGTGTAGAGATAAGAGGTCTGGATGTGAGGAAATGGCTTTCACTCTCCAAACACCACAGCTAGTGGGAAGATCATGCTGATGGACAGAACCATAAGAGACAACAGACCTCATGTGCCAGAAATAGTATTGGTCTCAGCCACTCATATCTAGTGCTTGTTGTTTGTTTGGTTTTTTTTTTTCAGAGCCCTGAAAAGACATGATTTACTGAAAGCAGAACCTACTGGTGCAGAACACCTTTGATTACGGGTGTGCTTAATTGGGGGGGTGGGGAGAGAATCAATTTAAAGGAATCTAAGAGGATCAAAGTCTCAAGGCATAAGTTACCTTAATTCCTAAATTAAACTTCTGCTCCAGAAAATAACCTGAACTTCAGAGCAATCCAGCACTCCTGCCAGAGTGACCCAAAAACTGGAGTGTGCTCAAGCACTGAGCCAATCCTCCCTAGCCCAGAAAAAAAGAGATGGGAAGCCTCCTCAAGGAAGAATACCCTGGCATACTTTGAACCTAAAAGATCAGTTATTTTTCACATAAGCAGTGTTTTAATCCCTGGTGACAAAGGAAAAATGCTTCCTTGAAAAACTTTGCCTGATATTAAATAAAGACTTATTACTGTCTTAAAAAAATACAAATTTCTTGTTATTGATATACTTGTCTGCTCAGCTTCAAAACGGTTGAAAAATGGAGCCTGGGCAAGACTGTACTGATCTAGGTAAAGTACAGCAATTTCTACTCAAAGAGATTCAAAGAATTCAAGTTTTCAGACTGTAGCAACAGGATTTCTTAATGTGACAGCCAATTACAGACATGGCAGAAAAATATATAATGTGAAAATTAAAAGCAAACAATTATCAACCTAGTTTTCTGTATCTCTAATGAAGCTCTGGTAATAAAGCTGCCACTACTGAAGCACGCCACTTGTAAAAATATCTTAATGACTTAACAAGGAACAAGATAATGTTTAAGAAAATGAATTTAAAACTTTTGAACAACAGATTTTAATTCCACTGTGAAAACAAGTGCCTCAAAGTCAGTCAGTGGAACCATACATTTCATACAAAACTGCAACATGATTTCATCTCAGCCATAAAATGCAATGAATAAGCCTTTAAGTATCCATGAAGAAACCAACTGCCTTTTACAATTTCAACCAATTAAAAAAGCAGAATAAAAAACTAAGCACGAGATTGCTTAGTTCTGTTAATTTGCTGCCAATAGACAACATGCAAAGGAGTTCCTAACCTTTTGTACCAGACAGTATTTTACTATGTAAATAACATTAAATAATCAATTATAATGCTTTCTTTAATTTTATAAATGAGGAAGTAATGGGAGTAAAGCACTGAAGTCTACTCTAGTCTTTGAAACTATTAAAAAGTGGACTAGCAGGTAGATGTTATTAATCAACAAGCTGCTGCTTAAATAGCTATGTCCTTAAGACTCTCAATTTAAAACTTGTCTAAGAATTTACATTACACGGCCCTTCAGCTTAATTCAGAAATCATACAAGCAAGAATTGAATGCAGTCCCTCTAGCACAAAGCCTGAATGTCCTCAAAACCAAATCTGAAAAAGGGCTTAACATAGTAATACCAGATCTTTTTGATTTTCTATGCTTCTTTCTAGTTGCCTCAATTAATTTTTTTTTTTTTGGTTATTCAGTTTTAAAGCACTAATACAAAACTGAATTACTGCAGATAGGAGGAAGACTGTGTGGAGACCATAATTAAGATAAATGTTGGAACTATGATTTGAGTTAGTGGAAGGTTAAGCCCTAGTGATAACTCAAAGGCCACAATGTCAGTAGAGAAAGATTAGGATGAGCTTCAGAGTAGGAAAGAAATGAGGGAGAGAAGATGGCATTAAATCGTGTACAAAGGAGGGGACAGACACGTATCAGAAGAGAGGCAAGAATAACAGGTGAGAAATGAATGGTGATGGCAATCAGCTACACATATAAAAGTCAAAACTAACCAAAAATACTGATCTGGAGCCACACCATTGTGAGAAATTATGAAAGACTGAAGAGTACCTGTGAATGATGACTCAGAAGTATGCAGAGCCTAAATACAGGCAGCAGTCAAACTCAGCAGCAAGCAACGCCAGTTAACGTTTGACAGTAAATACAAGAATAAGATGTTAGTGGACTTTAGTTGTGTGACCTGAGTGCAGAATTCTTATATATGAAGTGATCTAAGTACACATCTTCCAAGACCATAAAAATACAATTTCTTACAGATAATTGTAAGCTAAACTACCTCGTTGGCTTGGCAGTAGGAAAAGCATCACAAAACCCCACACCTCTAACAGCCATCATGTAATATAAGCTTTTCCATCTTTAGATAAAAACCTTGGGCCACTTTCATACATTTTGGTCCAGACTACATTCTAAATATATTTACAAATGATAGGAAATATATTTATTAAATTCAGGAATAGCATTTCCCACAACCTGAATTATTCCCCATTCAAAACAAATCTAAGTCCAAAGATTCCCAGCAGGAAACCAATATATTTTTTTCCTCAGAGCAAGCCAGCTGGTGTATAAGAGAAAAAAACTAGAGGATGCTATCAGAGAGAATAAAAATTCTCAATTTAAGCCCAATCCCTGAACTCTTATTGACTTAATATCTTCATTACCATTTGATTTAGATGTTTACTTCACTATTCTGTAAGGCAGGTTACAGAAATTAGGTGTATTTATCAAATTCCACTTTGCATCTGCACATCTCATTCTTTCTTTTTTTTTTTGCTTTTTAAGGCAGAATTGCCAATCTTCTGAACGACACCCCAGGATTTAACATAATCAGTACAGAAACAAGCAAAAAAGCCATTAAGAACCGATGTTAACTTGTTGTACATGAGCTATTACAAACTGTGTGAGAAGAATTCAGTGGGAATACTGTATTATTAAAAAGAACAAAAGACAACAGCTGCTTATGGAGAATTTTCCTGATATGCATAGACACACTTGTGACAGTTTGATGAAACAGCAGTAACATGCAGAAAGAAAATATATTCTTAGCTAACCACAGTTGTCTTTATCTATGGCACCAGTACCATAAAACAGTTAAAAGAGGGAACACAGAACCAGACTGCATCCTGCCTGCACACATTTGCAAGTTTTAGAGGACAGCCGTATTCTGAATCAAAACAACATCTATTGCAGTGAAGCAAGAAAGTGTTTACAAAATGCTAATGCAGTGTCAGTCGGAGGACAGCTTCACATTTGATGAACTGAGGAAAAAATCAGAAGTTTTGTAAAGGGAAGTCTTATCTTAGCATCAGTGCTACAGTCTTTTCAAGAAATGAACTTGCATATGGACAGAAAATATATACAGAAGATACATGAGAACATTCCTTAAAGGCTCTTAAGAAAACTAACGCCACAGGGTAAGAGAAAATTGTTCTTGTGGAGCTAAATAACTGATCAAAAGACAGGAAAAGGGGTGAGTGTAAACAATCACAATTATCATTTTGAGTGGAAGCCACCAATGGGATCCTACAGAGATTCATGCCTGGACAAAATGCTTATTTATGAAATAATTTCTAAATATTCATTAATAATTTGGATATACTGTATACAGTGGATGAGGAAAAGGAAATGCTTGAAAAGGATTGCTCCTCCAGAAAAGCCACCCAATAGTGAGACTCTAGACTCCATAAGGAGCCTAAATGATACCAAATAAGAATTATTAGGAAAGGAACAGTGAACAAAACAGAACGCAGAACAAAGTTGTAGTCTTCCTCTCAAAGAGAAAAAGAACAACTTAAAAAGATACGGAGAGAGGAGATAATGTATAGGGTATGAAAAGCATATGTATGAGAAGTGGCTTAAGAGACCAAGACTCTCCATGTAAGACAGGCACACAGCTGAGGTTATATGCAGTTCTACAAAGCCATGAATGGCAAGGAAGGTGGCGAGTATCACAGGTATCACAGGGTGTCAGGGGTTGGAAGGGACCTTGGAGATCTTCCTGCCAGAGCAGGATAATCTAATCCAGCACAGAATAATGGGTTCAGGTTTTCCAATACCAAAACTAGTCATCTAGGACAGTGAGCAGACTTCAAAATGAAGAAATTTTCTACACCATATAGAATCAATCTACGGAACCACTGAAGCACCTGCAATATCGCATTCTAAGTCTGCGCAGACTCCTCCCTAGGTACCTCACATGAACAGTTTTTGGAGGACATGTAACAAAGATCATCTGTCCTGAAGGAACTTTCCTTGCATTATCAGAACACTGTTTTAATTCCAAAATCAGCCAGCAAGTCTTGATATATATATATATGCTATCTTAAAATTTTGTCTTTCCAAAGTTTATGTTACGAGCCAAAAAAGCCCCAGACATTCAATTTACATATAATATTCAACACTGTCTCAGTGCAAACCCACCTTTACTGGCTGCAGAGGGCACAGCTGCATAGGCCTATCCTAGGGTCAGTTTCATTTCCTTTAAAATTGCACAGAACCTGACATACAAAGATTGGGCTGAATTTTGCATCATGAAATTACCTCTCTACTGGTTAGCACGAATGGATTTCCTTTCTCCTTTCATTTGCCACAGAAAAAGTCAATGCTGGGTAGATCAGTTGTGCACTTAAGATAAAAACTACTGCTCACTAAACTTGTCTCATAAAAACAAGAAGTCAAGAGCATATCTGTTTATATATATACATTTTTTTTTTTTTTATCTATCATTTTCATTTATCCTCTACATGGATTCAGAGGCTGAAAACATGCACAGAAAAAGGATGCTGGGCATCCTGTCTGTCTCTTCAGTAGGATTTTACAGAGAGAGGACACTAGAAACTTCTAGTCATATTTTCGAAAGGTCATTCCTCAGTCTTCACAGCATTGGAAAACAAAAGGCCCATGAAACGTGACATCCTTGACACTCAATTATTTGAGCTTCAAAAGTAAATGAAAACTAATCAGATGACAGGAGATGATAGTGTCACAGCAGCTCAGGCAGCCCAAAAGCTCTTACATTGACAGATGACAGAAGTGTCTAATAAACTAATGTCTATTTCCCAGGGTAATTAAAAAGAAAAAATAAATCCATTAAAGCATTTTCTTGTAATTCTAACAAGAAACATTCCACCTGTTGTTTTCCGGACCACAAACAGGACAAAGAAATTGTATTACTCTCCCAAGCTGTCCTGTATTTGCCAAAGGTACTGGAGAAACAGACACCTTTGCCTGACTCAGCTCCCTCTTGCAACAACCTCACGCCCTTGCATTTTGACAAATGCATTTTCTCTTTGGGGCTTAGGAACATCACTGCTCCTGCTCTCCAGCACAGCAGAGAAATGCACTATCAGATCTCCATTGCTTAGCAACACAAAGATCTGTGGCAAGAGCTTCCCACACTGCTGCAGTGGGCAGTTGGCAGCTGGCTCAGCAGCTTTATCCCAGGTCATGAGTGTTTATCAGCAGCGCTGGTAGCAAAAAAGATGGGCTGTGCAGTAAGCCAGGCAACAGGGCACACTCAGCAAGGTGGTAGAAACCAAGTAGTCCACTGACCCCCCCCAAAATAAATAAATAATATTCAGCTTACTAGGCACCCCAACTGAATGACCGAGTTGTCTCCTTGGACACATCTTGCTAGTTAACCAACATTCACCTGAAAATTTCTTTTTTTCCAGATGTATGAAGCAGCAGCACATTATGTTGATGACAATGAACATGCCAGAGAAAAATCCCTCATAAAGAAGGGAGAACAGCTTTATTTGGTCTTCTGTTAGGGAAGAGATACGGCTGCATTGCAGGCTCTACATGGTAATACAAATGAAACTACAATGTGACTTTATTGACAATTCTCTCCTCCTCCCAAGAAGATATTATCTCAAGACAGAGCTGGCAGACAACTCTGATTATACTGACCATTTCCATGGGATGTGAGACCAGAGAACGGGAGGGGCATGAAAAACACTACAGATGTGTAAGACAGTCCTAGTGTGACAAAATATGACATTCTAATTTCTCGTTTGAGCATGTCTGTATGAAAGCATCTACAGCTTAAAAATTCCACACGTTATTCTTAGGAAAGATCTTTTCACACCCTTCAAAACATAACTAGACATGTATCTGTTTATGTATGTATACATTATCAGATCATCGCCATGTAATGCATCTCACCTCTAGAAAGAATACATCCAAATGCAAGGTTTAGAAATGCACTACTGGTAACATGGGAAGTTTACAAGTTTCTACTATCAGTACTTTGTCATGTACTTACTCACCTGACAAACTATACATCTTGACTTTACTCTTAGATAATTAATAACACATAAAAAAAGAAATCCAACAACAAAACCAAAACCAACCAAACTAAAAGCACACCACTCAGAACTCTTAAGTTCAGAAAGCATCAGGTAAGACGACAGTCCAAGATTTCTAGTTTTGCTGAGGACAATGTTCTGAGTTGCCCAAGGATTGTGGACTATTTTTTTTTCTCTTTAAAATCATTCAGGTTCTCAAATAAATGTTGTTTTAGAAACATAAAGACTGAAAATTGATACAAAGCCCGTAGCACAAACTGTTTAATTTAACTCACAACAAAGCATCAGAAAGGTTTGTGCCTCAGTAATTAGTTCATAAACCACTGAAATAAAAGATGACACAAATACATACAGTTTATAATTCTGAAGCATATCTGCATTGAGTAATTTTAATGGGGCTTCCATAAGATGTTCATCAAACAAGTGCAGAGATAAGTCATCTGCAAACAGCATGTTTCAGGCCACGTTATCCTGATCCTCAAAAGCAAATCCAATCAGATAACATTACAGCAAAAGTTTCTACCTGACAATACCATCAAACTACTCTGGTTTCTGCTACACCCAGAAAAAATTCTGAAGCAAACTCAGTGTTTGTCATGCTTGCTCATTATCTTACATGCATCATTTTCCATCAGCCTTTTCTCTTCACCTTTTGTGTTCCAGTGAGAACTTGACCCAGATCCCATACAACATCACCTCTGCAGTAACACCCTGTGGCTGTCATCAAATTATTCCAGCAATTTAAGCAACCCAACAGAAATAGTAACTTTTTTTTTTTTTTAAGCTTAGCTGCTACAACCACCAACAGAGCTGCAAATGAAAATTTAAACTGGAAAGAGAAATTACACCTCTCTCCTATACTTTCTCCTTACCTTTTACATTTCATCTTATAGGGTAGGAATAAATAACGTCTTGAAATTACCAGTCCTTTCAAAACCAAGCAACTCTCACAAAAAAAGGAGCAAGTTATCATTCTGTTTCACCAATACAGAACCTAAAAAGATTTGTTTCATATGTCATCTAAATGTAAATACCTTTAAAAGCCCATCAATTCCCAGTCATACTTTCCCAAAGCAGCACCACACCACTAATGCTGTGACCAAGCTGTTGAAGAAATACTATTCAAGATTTTAACCACTGACTGACTATACATATAGGCAACAGTTTAAGTAAGCTCTCCTTTACAATTTACAGTGAACAGGTGAGACAGCTCAAAAAGACCAGCAAGAATTTCTAGTTGCAGGTCAGCTAAAGCCACACCAGGACATTTTGTTATTAAAAAAATCAAACTAGTAACTGGGATGGTCTACAAATGTTCTTGCTGGCATGCTTCAGTAAGGCACAGAGCATCTTGCTTTCAAGTTGATCGCCTTTCCTTGTTTTTTTTTAATGACTTAAAACTGGGATTTATGAGAGCAGAGCAGGTCACCTCCACCTTCCTGCTCTGACTCCAGCCTGAACCCTGCTAGATCTTACAATGTTAGGCGCGCTGATGTTCCTCTTGGCATATATACATACACACACACATATACATGGACACTCTGCTTTGGAGAGAAAGGGGGAGTTCAACAGGGAAGATTAATGGCTTATTTGACTTCTAAATTGAATGATGTTTACCTCACTTGAGAGTTATCAGTAAAGCTGATTTCCCAAAGATTCATACAAAGGGTTGCAGTGTCAACTAGCAATACCATCTCCTTGCTGAATCTCACGGACGTGCCATGAATTGAAATAGAAATACAACAGACAGCAGGAACAGCAGGAAATAGGTTGAATCAAATCATCGTTGAGATGAATAATAAAAAGAGGTTTTGCTGAGCATCTTTTTTATTAAAAATAGCATCAGGTTTCAAAAAGAATTATGCCATGATTCTATAAAGGCAAATACCGCTGAGAATGGCGTCATTATGGGTAATAGAGATTGGTAAAGTACTAGCAATTATAATACAGCCTAGACAGTCCTCAGTACAAGGACCAGTTCCCCCCTCCCTCCCATCAACCACACACCAAATCAACAATAGCTGATTCTATTTTAGACTGGGTACATCCTGAAGACTAGGTATTTAATGAAAGTTTTTCCTGTGAAACAGCCTTGGAAAGGGTAATCATAATAAGATCTGGCTAAAAATTAAATAGGACAAAATAGCATCTGGATCTTAAAAGGACAAACACTTAGGGAATCAGCTGCTAGAGTTAGCTGGAATAAAAGGATCAGAAGCTTGAACGTGGAGGAAGTCTGCAATTTCTTCCAGACAGCAATGTCAACACTCCAAAGAACAACATTCCAAGGAGAAAAAATTAGAAGTCCTCCAGACTCATTAGGAGACATGTTAGGAGTAAGCAGAGGAGGAACAGAAAGAAAATAAAATACTAGAGTAAAATTTTAATTCAAAATTGGTTCAAAATATTGTGTCAGTCACATTAAAACAAACATTAGAAAAATGTTTTCCTGCCATATAAAGAAAAAAAAAACCAAACCCTCGCTTCATAGAGTCTGGGTTACAAAGCAAGGCTAATCTAAAATTATAGTTGCCAAATGAAGCAACAGAATTGCATGTAAATTCAACAGCAAAGACTACATGATCATACAGATGAACATTAAAGATTTTCACTGTCAGACCCAAATTCATTAGCTGGAAAAAACAGAAATGAAAGCCATGAATTAGAGATAACTAAATTACAGGAAGCTTCAGAAGAGATTTTTCTAGTAGAAATGAAAGCAGTGCTAACATCCAAGGCAGCAAAGAGAAATTATTTAAGGATACTACAGAACAGTCTCTGGGAACCTAAGAAATGCCCCGTTTGTCATGGCAGAAGCCTCTTGCCCTGGTCTTCCCTTCAGCTTCACACTTGCTCCTTGGACTATGCCCAGCTCTAGCTGCATCTTGAGACTCTGACTTCACTCTGCAAAATCCAGTCCAGATGCGTTTTTCTCCTGAGCCTGCTGACTTCTCATCTTCCTCACCTTAGACAACATCCCCTGATGCAGTCATTTTCTTTATAAGGGAATATAAAGTAGTAAACCAAGGTCAGCTTTCACACCATACTCATGTGTAATAAAGCAGGTTTCAGTGCATGACCCAAGCCAGTCAATGGCAGGCTCTAAGGGGTTTGCTCGCAGCAAAGGTGAACGATCGTTACTGCAGACAGAGCTCTGACAGTAGCTGAAATGATTCTCCTATGGATTTAAATAGGCTTCTAGGCATTTATTCAAGGTTCGAGATCAACATGCAAATAAATTTGATGAAAAAAGCATTTGAATCACTTGTTTATTTGGTAAGATGTAAGAATGATTTCCAGATTTAGGGAGATTGGAGGAGACAGAGCAAAAAAAAAATGAAAAATCCCTTTAAACATTACAACGATTTTGAAACAAGTGCTTTGACTCTTTGCTTGGAATGTTTCCTCTGAGAGTTTACTTTTCCTCTTCAAACAAAACCAAAAAGCTAACCAAACTTTTATTTAAATCAAAATCATTTATCCTGTGTTCAGGCACTAAACACAGAAAATGAGACAATTACACAAACTTAATCTGTATTGCTATCATCCACAAGAAACAATTTCAAGGTTTAAATCAAGAGAAGTAAACCAGATAGCAGTTACAATTACCAACCTCACACAAAGCCATCAGCCAACTGCCTTACAATACAAGCCAATAAAATCTTGATTTCAAACACTTACAACCGATACTGAGATGCTGCAGGTATACACAATATATTCACACTCATTCTTGATGCAAAAAGTGGTTATAATAAATTTGTACCTTCCTCAGATGAACACAGCATGAAATCCTGAGCAGGATTCAGAAAACCTTCTCCAGAGTTAGAGCAGCTCTTCTGTGTGTGTTTCAAAACAAATGTACGAATTTCACAGCTCTCAGGTCATCTTAGCTGCTGTGCATTCTGGACCAATCCAGGCTCATCATTAATCACCAACATTGAGGTTATGTGGTTTGCTCTAGTAAAGGATGAACCTTGAGAACTTCCAAGGCTCAGTCCTTACCAGTTACAACCAAGTTTTTTGAACCATTTGTCCTACAGAACTGGGGACAAAAGTGGATTTTATGCTGGTTTGAGTAACAATAAAATGCTTTTCCCTTTCTGATCACTACTGATTCCATCCCAGTGCATTCACACCAAAAAAAGAAAAGCAGTACTGCTACAGATCACTGATATTTTATGGAAGAAAAGCCATCTAGTCTGATCACACGTACACAACACAAGGCTATCCAGCTTCTTGATCTTAACCTTCCTCATATTTCGTACTATTCTAAATGTGATTTGCAACACTCAGTCAAGCTCCATCACTCAACCATTCTCACTCTATCCCTTGAATTTCTCCAAAACTTCCTCCTACCTTGAAAATTCTGTATTTTGAATGTTGTGGGTTTTTTTTTTTAACTCCAGTCTACAGGTTCAGGATGCACAAGCCACACATCAAGTAACAATGTCCCTCACTGTCACCTTACCCAGAACTTATTTCAAAAGCTACTTTAAACTTCACCTTGGTTTTTTTTGGCATCTTGCATGTATATCCTGTCTTATAGCACATTCTCAGGGAATTAAATACAAAGATGTAGAGAAGATGAGATTGTGGGGTTTTTTTTTAAATTATATTTATATTCATTTCATCCTAAAGTATAATCAGTGCATTGTAACTTTTATATTTATATATGTATGTGTGTGTATGCAATGCAAAAGTGCACACAGACACAGCTTAGCTTCTCCAACAATGAGAACATATCACTACTAAAAGCATAGTTTAAGGAAGTAATACGTTGAAGTATCATTGAAATAATCAACAGATTTCTGTCATCCAGACTTCAAAAAAATTCATATTAAAAGATAATTTGCTAGGAAGTTTGGGTAGACTTGCAAAGAGGAGAACATGGACAGAAATATGGAAAAAAAAAAAAAAAACAACACAAAACAAACCAGAAAAGATAGCCTACCAAATATGTTGGTGGAATGTCCTTTCCGGGCAATTGGTTTGAGCTCATTATGTCCCCATCCATATTGCCTATAATTGTCCCAGGCATGCTTCATCATCTAAGAGATGGAAAAAAAAAAAAAAAGGATTTGATTACATTATAAAACTACTTTGTATGAATACAGTATTTTACTCCTTATTTAAGGCTTTGTTTTTCAGTCATCCCAGCACACTGATAATTATTTTGGCACTATTGTTACAGAAATCAGGTTATACAGCATGATAAATTTGGAAACAATTTCAACTCTACTTCAGTATAGCATCTAATGCTCTGCATTAGGTCATTTTCTTGTGCTTGCTTCCTTTCTTTTCCTTAAATATATACACAGACACTTAAGAATTTAAGCCTAAGGAATTGGTGAAAGATCCCAGCTAATGTCTGAGAGCTGAACCAAAAGAAAAAAAGATCTGCCAACAACTGAAACATAGAAGGAATTTCTTTACACTGATGCACTCAAGGGTGACTTAACTATTTTGCAAAAGGCATAATAATTTATTTTTTTTTAGTAGTAACACCTCCTTGTCAAAGATATAGTCAGACTCTACCCAAAAGCTTCACTCTTCAGAAAGCCTAATGAACAAAGCAGTAGGAAATTACTAAGATTTACACTGCGAAACGTTCTCAACTCTTTGTAACAGATGTTTCCACCACCTAGTAAGTGAACTACAACTAGAAAACAAGAGGTCTTGTTCACCTGCAAGCATTAGTTATTTAACCAACCTGTTTCCACATAAGGGAAGCTGCACTTCCGAGACGTTTGGATGTATCAACTATTTCACAAAGGAGAAACAAATGACCATTGACATTTCAGCTTTGTAAAAATCTTCACGTGTAGGTAAATACCAGTATAAATCAAAACTAGCTAAGTCCAAAAGAAGAACTACAGCTTGTTTCCTCGCAGCAGAATGTTAATTGTGGAATATCTCACTGCCCCAATTTGCTATGTTTCTGGGGGAAGGCACAGATTTTGTTACAGACTATTTAGTTCTGAGGAACCCCAAAAAATTATGGAAGTTTATAAAGGGCTAAACCAGAACACATCACAAAACGAGACATTTCTATATCCACAAGACTGTAAGATAAAATTGAATGTAAAATATAATTTCATTGAGATAGAAACTGCAAGAGAGCCGATTTCAACATATTCATGAATTAATGGAGAAGTAACTTAAGAATACACTACTGTGGCCAGGAACTCTGTTGAACACAAGAGACTAAGATACAGCTGACTGTATCAGTTAAAGTTCTGAGATAAGAAATTATATTTTGAGGAGACTAAGCTAACTTGGATAAACACAAATGCATGTGTGTCCTGTCCCCTCTACTTCCCCCAAACAGTGTACAAAGAATCTGGTGGTTTAACTCCTCAAGAATCTTTTGATTTTATTACACTAACAGGTCAACTGATTTTTTTTTTCCAGATAAGCCGTGAACATTACTCTGGCACACAGCTCATTCTTCTACCACAAAGCCAGCAGACTTCACAATCATCATGTTAGCAGATTACTGCATGTTCCCTGCAAGTGAAAAACCCCACAGCTCTTGTATACAGTATTAAGTTCTTCAAGGATGAATGCCAAGAGATCTTATAACAACACAGAGATTTCTATCACTGCCAGAGTAGCATGATATACTACAGATAGAACATCTCTACTATTGAGAGCAGTTGGGCACACAGCAGCTTTTGAAAGACAGGAGATAGATGCCTCTGTCAGCTAAAAATTTAAATGCCACTTTGGCTCAGGAAGTACAAGCAATGTGAACTCCTGATCTGAAAAACAAGATTATCTCTCTGGTTATTGCCAGATGGCATTTGCATAGTGAATGCTGGAAAAGCTGAAGAATAGCTGCAGGCTATTCTTGAAAAAAAAAAAAAAAAATTAAAAAAAATCTTGTCTTTAAGGGTTGGGGGTATTTTTTTGCAAGTATTTTTACCTTCTTTCTATTATCGTTAATGCTGATGACTTTCCTCTGCTCTTAAAAGAGCCCACTACAGGCATCTTAAGCTCAGTAGAGTAAAAATAATATAGTAGTCTAAGCACGGATCAATAATTGTGAAAAAGGCAAGACCTAGATTTCCACAGCTGAAATTTCCACATCTGGTAGCAGTTTGTCAAAGGCAGTGATTGGAGCTTGATGGACTATCGTGGAAAGATCTTGCAATCTCTCCACCAGAGAACAAATGGATTTAGTGATAGACTTTTTACTGCTGGACATTTTACTGACAGGTTTTACTTTTGAAGGTAAAATCATTCAGAGGCAGTAGGTCCACTGAATACCAGTCTTGAAAATGTTTATGATGGGATGCACTATATACAAGAGCCAACAAGATGCTGCTGTACCTAGAGCCAGAAAATTGTACAAAAAGATTAATTTAGACTCTCCCACAAGAGAGAGAGCATGGCAAGAAGCAGGGCTTGTAAAATGACATTGCTTTCGGAGGTACACCCTTATCTAGATGTTTTTACTGACTCCAGGACATGTTTATGGGATCTGATCCTCTATAGTCACTGGAAGATGAGGCTTGTATAAAGAGAGTGATAATGATGTCTGTTCACTGGCAAATCAAAGTATTTACTGGTTGTGCCTAAAACTGAGGAAACCTATCCTCTTCTTGCCCTTCAATCAGGAATGTGCATAACAGAGACAGCAAATAGGTTTTGCTTTCAAAGCACCATATTCTAGTTAAGGGGATCATTTCAAGAGATTTATAAAAGCCACCTTCAAATTCTGTTTTAAAATTAACTGAGGACTTGCTAGACAATATTACTGCTCAATTGGCTGATTAAAAATTAATAACGACTCTCCTACTGTCTGCAGAGAATACTTTTTGGAGCTTAAATTAAAGAATGATCTTTTTCTTGCACAGATACTCAGATTTTTAAAGAAACTTAGAAAACTCATACAGATTATTTTATTCTTCCGGGAGCTACAAATCTCTGCCTAAAGAGAAATTATTTTCAGCATCAGTCTCTGCCTCTGTCATGCATTTCTGTAGACTGTCACTGAAAAAAGTCTGGTTGGAACATATTCCTAACATACAGAGAAAGCCATTTTTACTTTTACTAATGAATCTGGTAAAAAATTCATTACCAAAACAAAACTAAAATGTTTATCAAGCGTATGTGAAATGGGAAACTTGTCTTTTTTTTTTTTGTTGGCCTGAAATAGTTGGAAGTCTAAGATGCCCAATGGAACTAAGGGGAAAATACTTCAGACTGTTGAGAACTGGAACAGAGATGTAAAGAGCTTAAACTTCAAAAGCTTACAGCAGTGAAACAACTGCTTAAATCTGTACACTAAAGTCATCCCCCCCCCGAGGATGAATCAGTAATTTTGACCTTGTGCATCCTCATGGCTTCAAGAGAAACTGGTGTTCATGGATTTGATGGCTCCTGTGGTGTTCAGAAAACCAGAACCTCCCAGATCATCTTTGTAAGCCACAAGGACTGCACATCAGCCAACAGAAATCAGTTCTCTTCCCACCTTGACTTTTCAGGCATCATTCTAATCACCTTTACCACCTTATTCCTGCACCTCTGACCATTTTACTGTATCCCTTTTGAAGCTGAGGAGCTACAAGAAGCATTCAAGATACAGAGGCACCTTAGCTCCACATGCTACCATAAGAACTCGCCTGTTTTGGTCTCCTTTCCCAAAAGACTGAATATTTGGGTTTATGCCTGCTATTGAACACTACAGAGACATTTCCAAGGAACTCTGATAAACACAAGCTCTCATTCTTAAGTGGTAATAAGTCATCTCACACTTAATACAGAAAGGTGTGAAGTTGGAATTTCTTCCGCTCCAGCCCCCAAATGCATCATTTTCCATTTAGCTGAGAAATAAAAAGGAAGAAATTCACAAAAGTCTCATAACATTTTTTCACAATTCTTCACTCTGGCCTCAGTTTTCTACTCTGTATCTTCATGTTGGCAACAAAGTTGATCATACCACTATTTATCCAGTTTCAAACTCCAAATAATTTATTTCTATAGTTCAGAGCACGGATCCCCAGCACACATCCTCTGTGGCCTCCAGCACTGTTTATTTGTAGTCTCCATTTCCAACTTTCTAACCAATTTCTCCAGGCAAACAGAGATGCAGTCTTCCATCCCATGGCTTCTTAGTTCAACAGCTTCACCAAACATTTTTTTTGAGCAGTTGTGTATAACCATAACTCCCTTTTTCATATGCTTGTCGATTCTTGCAGGGATCTTTGGCAGCTTTGTGCATCATGACATCATTAAAAATATCCTGGGAAGTCTTACGCAGCTTTGTGCTCAGGAATTCTATTCCCTGTTCTAGTTTCTGTTAATTCAGTTCGTTCACCAGGTGTAGGGTCTGCAGTTCTTTGATCTCCCCTGAATCCCGTTTAAAAAATGAATCTCGTTAGCCACCTTCCAGTCCTCTGGTAACAAATGAGGAAATGAGAACAGATGCTGGAAATGCAAGTCAAGAATTCAAATCTAAGTCATGAGTTGTTGCACGTTTCAGGTATTACAGTATTGTATGCAGATGGTCTTAATGGAACACATCATAAGAGGTTACTCATCAGCTACAAGTGGCTCACACTGGATATCAATGACATCATTAATATCAATAATTCTGAGATGAAACATCGTAATGAAAACCATGTTAATAAACACAGTGGTGTGTTTATTATATTATTACATATTTAGTGGAGTTGCTCTGGGAAATGCAGAGAAAACTACAGCAGAAATTATGCAAAGGGGACTAAGCAGCAGTAGAATTTTTACTATATTTAAGAGGATGCTCTTGCTTTCCAATGCAAGTCTCCATAGCTGCACAAAACACACAGTCACTTGTATAATAGATCTTGCAAAAATTTATTATACAGCTGTCTTCCATCTAACCATAATTCATTATTTTTGCTACCAACATTTCTGTAGTATAGTAATAAATGGCATATAAAATACTTTTTGTTTTCCTTAAATAGCAGCAAGGTCAATCAGATATCATGGAACCTTTTGATTTACCCAGTTCTGAAGAGAAGTCATTTATTTACCTGGGGTTTTGTTCATTTTTATTTGGCTGATTATATCAGGGAAGTGAAATAATTCCTTTGTTTTCTTGATTTGGTTTTGCATTTAGGAATTTTAAATACTTCAAATATGCTCGTTGGTTGTTGAAAGCCAGGTTCTTCTCAAACTGGTCTGGAAAAAACGATCTCTTTAATAACAAAGACCTTCTTGAATTTTTAACATGCTTCCAACAAGGCATGAGTGCTGGAGAATTCTCTAATTGCTACAACTTCTATAAATTGATTCATTTTTTTTAATATCCTCAAGCACAACTTTGCATTCCTCATTAGTAGCACATTTTAAGTTACTAACCAAAGCAACCTACCCATGGTGTGCAGCTGAAATACTGCAGCAGCCACACTGGGAGCTTTATCCTCATCCTTCTGTTCAAGCAAAATAAATACGCTGAGCTACAAAGCTTCTCACAAGCATAAATTAAAGATTTACAAATGTAAAATGAATTCTTTATAAAGTCATCCCAACATGCTGGGACACAGCTTCACGCAGGGCCACTCCCAGCTTGCCTGTACTGGCCAAGGTGCTAATTGCACATTTTTCATTCAAATATATCCATTGAAAATTAGTTTAGCAACAGGCTTGATCAAAGAGAGTCCATCTTTACTTTGCAGAGATTTTTACTCATTTAGTAAAAATAGGATAAGCATTTTAAAAGTGCAGTGAAACTAATTTAAGGTAAACTTAGCTGTTCTCAACATGCTGAATTACAGTTGAGGACACAGAACATAGAGAATCCAAAGAGTCTGCAAACAAAACCACTTAACAATGCCTGTGTATACATATGTAGAGATACAAGCTCATTTTTATATATATACACACACACACAAAAGGTGTCTGTGGATATATTTAATACAAACACACACTGCAGGGAATGTTATCTTAAGTGCTGAAAAAGATAGGCCATAATACTTAGTGTGCTTCATTTTTCTTGGTATCAAAGCCAGGAGCAGTGAGCTACAAAATCCAATGCAAAGCTCTTCATACAATAGACACGCATGACTAAAAACTGATGGACTTAATCAACTAGAAGTCCAAGTTTGATCAAGATGAGGAAAAAAAAAAGTGTAGAGTGTCAGCAATCATGAAATTGTTCTAAATGCTTTTCAGATGCTGAAAGAAGTTCCTCAGTCACAAAAGGCAGGCTATTTGGCTAGATCAGAAACACGACAATTACAAAACAAAAACTGAAATTATGTTAGCAATGCAAGCTGAATGAACAGTAACTATGAAAAGAGGGGTTATGCAGCATGAAAAGACCTCTATGTGACTGTTTCCTTCTTCTGCACAGCTCTTTTCTCACTAAGCACACAAAAGAGAACTCAGGTAAAAGGACACTAACTTACTATTTTTAACCTGATTTCTTAAGAAGACTTCTGCAATCTTACTGTCTGAACATCTGTCATTTGTCACAGGCATTTGCAGCAGCCTTTGAATTTATTCTTTCATTTCAAACCTGATTTTACAGAGCTGGAGGAACCAGTTAATTGAGACCTCTACTTTTTATTTATTTATTTACTGGGCAAGAAAAGAAAAACATACCTGTGGCTAAATAAAGTAGACAGACAAATTATTACCCCAGCTGAGAGGAAGGCAGTTGTAATACAGCCCTTTATTCATTCAGAGGGCCAGCATTCAGCACGCAGGTTGTTCTAAGTCAGGTGCAGAACACATTGCTATTCGTGCACTCTAAGAAGCTAAGGTGGTGTTCACAGCAATGTATACCACCCTCTGCTGCTCAGGCAGAAGTGAATGTAGGTCAAAAATCCATAGGAAACTATTAGTTTTGCTGCTTATAAGACAAGCCTGTTACTTCCCAACATTATTACCAGTCTCTTGAGCATTATTCATGATAAAAACACATTTTAATCAGTTCTATTCTTGGAACAGTTCTAAAAGTATTTCCAAAATTGCCTCCACTAACGTTAAATATTTTTTCTTACCTACTCTAAGAGGCAACATATTACAAATTACATATTAAAAAAAATACACTGAAATTTTTTTCTGAAGGCCACAATAAGTTCACTGCCAAAAGAACTTATCATAATGTCATCAGCTTCCAGCCAGGACCTTATTCCTCACTTTTGCAAAGCATGCAGACTTAACAGCAAGTCCTTCTGCCGGGGTCAGATGTAGCAAGTGATTTTTAACTGTGGCCCCTTATGCTCCCTGGATGCCCATTTAATAACAACTTCTGCTTAAATGTCTGTCTCAACTTCATTTTACCAGAAACCCATGACAAGCAGGAACAGAAATAAAATTTTGACGTGTTGAGAACAGCTTATCAGAAAGTACCAAGAGATCCCCTTGCTATTCCATCTCATTAAGTGTTTAGGGGGTGATTCTGCCCCTCCACTCTGCTCTTGTGACACCCCACCTGGAGTACTGGGTCCAGCTCTGGAGCCCCCAACACAAAAAGGACGTGGATCTATTGGAGAAGGTCCAGAGGAGGCCACAAAGATGGTCAGAGGGCTGGAGCACCTTTCTTACAAGGACAGGCTGAGAGTGTTGGGTCTGTTCAGCCTGGAGAAGAGAAGGCTCCAGGGGGACCTTATAGTGGCCTCCAGTATCTGAAGGGGACCTATAGAAAACCTGGGGGGGTGAGGAGGGACTGTTTACAAGGGCATGCGGTGATAGGAGAAGGGGCAATGGTTTTAAACTAGAGTGGGGTAGGTTTATATTAGACATCAGGAAGAAGTTCTTTACTCTGAGGGTGGTGAGGCACTGGAACGGGTTGCCCAGAGAAGCTGTGGATGCCTCATCCCTGGAAGTGTTTAAGACCAGGCTGGATGAGACTTGGAGCAACCTGGTGTAGTGGGAGGTGTCCCTGCCCATGGCAGGGGGTTTGGAACTAGGTGATCTATAAAGAAAGGTCCCTTCTAACTCAAACCATTCTATGATTAAATTAACAGCTTTCAAACTGCATGAGCAGCAAGCATGCTACAGCCAGCAGCTTCAGTCACTCTACACTCTAGCTTGTTGGCATGATCACGACACCTCCTTTAAGCTGAATTTAAAGAAGTCTGTGCACAATTAGCAGTGCCCAATTACATGGCTGCGCATCACAACAAATACAGAACAAGAAATAACACAAAAGCTCCAGAGAACTCAGATTTTTCTAGTCTATCTTTGAAACCTACAACAGAAAAGCTGTTTCACTCATAAGTTTAATGCATGCACTGTAACATTCTGGAGAAGCTTTCTTCCAGCTGAGAGGTTTAGCCAACAGACGTCATCCTACCACAGGATGAGGTTAGAAGGAACCTCTGGAGGTGATCTGGTCCAACCTTCATGATTCAAGCATAGTAATCTACAGTAGGCTGCCCATGTTCATGTCCAGTCATGGCTATCTCCAAGGAGGGAGACTACACAACCTATCTGGGCAACCAACTGCAGTACTTGGTCACCCTCACAATAAACAAGGGTTTCTGATGTTCAGATGGAGCCTCTTGTGTTTCAGTTTTTGCTCATTGCCTCTTGTCCTGTCATGGGGAACCTCTGTAAAGAGCTTCGCTATCTCCTCATTGCACCCTCCTGTCAAGTATTTTATATACATCGGTAAGATCCTCCTGAGTCTTCTCTTGTCCAGGACAAGAGTCCCAGCTCTCTCAATCTTTCCTCAGATAAGATACTCCAGTCCCTTCACCATTTTTGTGATCCTTCACAGGACTCTCTCCAGTATGTCCATGCCTCTCTTGTACTGGGCAGACCAGAACTCCAGGTGTGGCCCCACCAGCGCTGAGCAGAAGGGAGGGATTCACCTCCCTCAGCCTCCTGGCAATACTTTATCTAATGCAGTCCAGGATACAATCAGCCTTCTTTGTTGCAAGGGCATGTTGCTGATTCAATGTTCAGCTTGGCAGCCACCAGGAACCCAAATCCTCTGCAAAGCTGCTTTCCTGATGGTTGACCTCCAACATATACTGGTTCCTCTCCAGATGAAGGACATGGCACTACCCCTTGCAGTTGAACTGCATGACTTCCTGCAAGCCTGTGTCTCAAGCCTGTTGAGGTCCCTCTGGATGGCAGCACTATGCTCTGGCATATAAGCCACTCCTCCCAGTTTTGTCATCAGCAAACTTGCTGATGGTATATTCTTGTCCCATCATCTAGCTCATTAATGAAGATGTTGAATGGGTTTGGACACAGTCTTGACCCCCAGGGTATATCACTAGTTACTGGCCTCCAAACAGACTTGAAGTAACTGATCACCAACCTCTAGGCCCAGCCATTCAGCCAGCTTTCAACCCACCAGGCTTATGAGTATGAGCTTATTCAGCTCATACTTCATCTTCACCATGAGGATTTTACAGGAGACTATGGCAAAAGCCTTACCCAAAGTCTAGGTACACAATGTACTCTGCTCATCTATATATACATCATAATATATACACATCCCTCATCTGCTAAGTCATTTTATCATACAAGTTTATCAAGTGGGTTGATCGTGACTTCCCCTTTGTCAATCCAGCATGGTTACTCCAAATCACCTCCTTGTTCTTTATAGGCCTGGGAATAGTTTCCAGGATAAGCTGCTCCATCACTTTCCCAGGGATCACAGTAAGGCTGACCAGCCTGTATTTCCCTGGGTCCTCCTTCCTGCCCCTATTGAAGAGAAGAATGATATTTGCTTTCCTCCAGTCTTCAGGTACCTCTCCCAGTCACCATAACCATTCAAAGACTAGCAAGAGGTCTTGCAATGACACCATCCAGCTTGCTCAGCACTCCTGGGTACTTCCCTTCATGGCCCACAGACTTATGTATGTACAGTCTGCTCGAGTCCTCCTTCAACTGATCCTCTTGCACTCAGGGTATGTCTCTTTCTCCAGACTTTCTCAGTGATCACCAGGGTCTGGGATTCACGAAGGTCAGCCATATCAGTTCACAATGAGGGAAAAATGGACTTCAGCTTTTTCCATGTCCTCCATCACCAGGTCCCTTGCCTCATTCAACAGCAGTTCCTTTTGTCACCTGCACACTTCGAGGCCCTTCATGTTGTCTTTGACATTCCTTGTCAGATTCACTAGCAGTGAAAGCTTTGGCTTTCCTAACCTTATCTCTGCAACCTTAGACAGTATCTCTGGATTCCTCTCAGGTTAACTGTTCCTGTTTCCACCTTCTTCATGTTTCTTTTCTGTGTTTGGGCTTTGAAAGAACTCCTGGCATTTCTGCCTGACTTCTTGCTCACTGGGATGGATGGCTCTTGAGCTTGATATTAACTAGTTTTCTTGGTTATTAACCTCTTCCCTCCAGGGCCTTATCTCCAGGGACTCTACCAAATAGATCCTTAAAGAGGTCAAAGTCTGCTGCTCTCCTGAAGTTCAGGGTTGTGAACTTGGTTTTTGCCTTTCTCCCTCCTTTCAGGGCCCTAAACTCCCCATCTCCTGATCCCTGCAGCCAAGGCTGCCTTTGAACTTCACAGAATGTCAGGGGCCAGAAAGGACCTTTAAAAATCATCCAGTCCAACCCCCCTGCCAGAGCAGGGTCACCTAGACCAGATCACACAGGAACACATCCAGGTGGGTTTTGAATATCTCCAGAGAGGGAGACTCCACAACCCCCTGGGCAGCCTGGTCCAGGCTCTGTCACCCTCACAGTGGAAAAGTTCCTTCTCATGTTTAAATAGAACTTCCTGTGCCTCAGCTTCCACCCATTGCCCCTTGTCCTGTCATCAGGCATCTCCGAGAAGAGCCTGGCTCCATCCTCCTGGCACTCACCCTTTAGGGATTTATAAACACTGATGAGGTCACCCCTCAGGCTCCTTTTCTCCAAGCTAAGGAGGACACACAACCCCAACAAACCCCTCCTTTGTGAGTATGAAGTTTAGCAGAACAGCCTTCCTTGTTGGTTGCATTCTCATCTGGAGGACTACTTTGTCATCAGTGCACTCCAGAAAACTCTTGAATTGCTTATGTCCTGCTGTGTTGTGCCTACAGCAGATACTGAGTTGGTTGAAGTCCCCCATGAAGAGGAAGACCTGTGAAAGTGATGCTGCTTGAGTGTGTCTGTAGAGTACCTCATCCACTTTTATTTCTAGTCAGGTAGCCTAGAGCAAACACACACTGCAGTGTCACCCATACCAGTCTGCTCTTTAGTCCTTACTTGTAAGCTCTCACTTGGCTCATCATCCTTCCCCAGGCAGAGCTCCAGGCACTCCAGCTGCTCTCACATAAAAAGCAGCTTCATCCCTTTTCTTGGCCCATTCTTCTTAAGAGTCTGAATCCCTCCAGTGCAATGCTTCGGTCGTGCCAAGTCATCCCATCACATCCCCATCCATCTCCACATCTCCCAACAAGATCATAGCCCAGCAACTGCACACAGATGTCCAACTCACCATGTTTACTGCCCATGCTGCATGTATTTATTGCATCTGCATTTCAGAGATTTCCATGCTGCTTTCTCACAAATGGTTTTGGGGATTTCTCCATAATGGCGCCTTGTAGGCACTTCCTTGATTATATCCAAAAGCTGGAGCTGACCCTGCTTAAGCTCTGTTTTGTTAATTTTGTGATCCCTTTGTCACATCACCACAGGCCCTTTGCTCATTCACCCTGTCAGTTAATCCCACCCAGGGCAGCTAGTTACTCTCTTTCCCTCCCCCACCGTTCCTAACCCAAAGCCCCCCCTGCAAGGTCAGCCATCCTGCTGGCAGAGGTGGCTTGACCTGCTTACTGAGGTGGTTGCCATCTCTCCCAGACAGACCCTGCCAACAGAGTCCCATAGTTGTAGAACCCAAAACTCTGGCTCCGCATGCTGATATGCATTTTCAGTGCTCTCCTCCTCACTCCCTCTCCCATTGCTGGCAGGATCAAGGAGACCACCACCCAGGCCCCTGACAGTCAATCCAGAGCTCTGCAGTCAGTACATATGCAAAACTGGTAATGTGATGTAATGGGATCCATACTGGTTTGTACGTAAAGCTTACACATTCATAATGTCAACACTTCACAGAGCAAACCCCTGTGCACTTGAACATTCCAAGAACTCAAAATGAACATTCCAGTGTTTAGCACAATGTATAGAATGGTAGGGGCTGGAAGGGACCTCTGGAGATCATTGAGTCCAACCCCCCTTGCCAGAGCAGGGTCACCCAAGGCAGCCCACACAGGAACAGATCCAGGGGGGTTTGGAAAGTCCCCAGAGAAGAAGACTCCACAACCTCTCTGGGCAGCCTGGTCCAGGCTCTCTCACCCACATGAGGAAAGAAGTTTTTCCTCATGTTGAGGTGGAACTTTCCGGGTTCCAGTTTGTGACCATTGCCCCTCATCCTATCCCAGGGCACCACTGACAAGAGCCTGGCCCCTTCTACTTGAC
>JANHGN010010410.1:8869-31642 GCA_024605025.1 Megaceryle maxima | reverse complement strand
TATGAGGAGAGGCTGAGGGAACTGGGGTTGTTTAGTCTGGAGAAGAGGAGACTGAGAGGAGACCTTATTGCTCTCTAGAACTACCTGAAAGGAGGTTGTAGCAAGGCTGGTGTTGGTCTCTTCTCCCAAATTACTAATGATAAAATAAGAGGAAATGGCCTCAAGTTGCATCAGGGGAAGTTTAGATTATGTAGTAGGAAGAAATTCTTCACTGAGAGAGTAGTTAGGCACTGGAACAGGCTGCCCAGGGAGGTGGTGGAGTTATCATCCCAAATAAGGTTGTAGAAAAGTTTTTGCATCTAGAAAGAATTGGTGCTGTGTGCTACACTGCTAAGGTAGACCCACCCTTGACCTCCACACCGTTAATTACACTGGTATCCACCTGGAGCAACACTAATTGCCATCTGCATCTCTCTCACTGACAGTAAGTTCATCCTTTGTAGCCTTCATAAAGGATATGATGACCTTATTAGCCAGTCTAGGTGTGGTCAACTTTGCCTGTATTTGGATCTCAAGGCACAGCAGAGATTTTTACTCATCTTCTTAGGGTGTGCATGGACATACTTAGCAGGACGTGCAAATATTCTCACCAATTAGAGGTGGTATTTTGTAGGCAGCATCTGTTTCTCTGACAAGGCTGAAGCAGGCTATGGGGAAGGGTGAGCTGATACATGTCCTGATGGAGGCAGCTGCACTAAGGAGGGTAGGTATGCCTGGGAGTGCCACTCAGCTGGCAACTCGGGGATACCTCCAGACCTCCTTATCAAAGCAGAGATGTGGAGCCTGAAGGGACAGGGAGTGTTAAGCCACTTTCCCAATTCTGAAGCAGTAAGAGGACTAAAAAAGTACCTGTAAGAGATGTAAATGTTGTGAGAATTTGGGAAATATTTAGGTACACTGTCAGTTTTTCAGATAGCTAGGGAATTTCTCTTGAGACAAACACTATTGCTCAAATCTAAAAATATGGAGAACTTGAAAACAGAGGAAGATTTGGCAGCATCTTCTCTTTTCCCTTGCCAGACATGAAAGAAGGAGATAAACCAGGAACCTTTATTATTATATATTTTTCCATTTACTTGGAAATGAAGGAGAGAAGTGCAAAGAGGTAGAGCAAATAACACCTCAAGAAACCTCAATACAATCTTAGCTGCTCATGATTTGTTACATTTATACAGTGAAAATGACAGTTTCCAACTCACAAGTCCCTTATAAGCATTTTTAAGTTATGCATAGGTTAATAAACTAAGTCATGAAAGAGAGGAAAAGGATAAGGTGGGGAAGGAAAAGGATGCATAAGAGATGGGAAGATGGCAGACTCTTCAGGCACACTTAAAACTAGTTGAGTACCGGCAATGTCACTGCATGATTTAAGTAGTGCCTATTATAGCACTATATAGGAGGGACAAAATCCCTCCCTGTTGAACATCTGGATTTTATATTGTACAAAAATAATCTTCTTTAATTACATAAAAGTATTGTCTAATGTGATTTGCTGTAATTCTGGAAGAAAATGCTAGATTAAAGTGACCATCATAGTTTGTTTTACTTAAGCAATTTTGACCTTGTGTTGACTAGCAGACAGTAGAAGAGCTTTTGAATCTTTCTGAACAGACCTTTGCTCTCTTCCTGAGTTCAGACTAAGTGATGCCATCCTTCACAGATGGTTCTTGTAAAATTAAGGCAGTTGTTTATGCAGGATTGACCTACTCAAAACCAATGATGGACATAGAATCATAGAATGATTTGAGTTGGAAAGGACATTAAAGATCATCTAGCTCCAACCCCCCTGCCACTGGCAGGGACACCTCCTACTAGAGCAGGTTGCTCAGAGCTTCATCCAGCCTAGGCTTGAACACTCTCAGGGATGAGGCATCCATAGCTTCTCTGGGCAACCTGTTCCAGTGTCTTACCACCACTTTCTCTGTAGAAAAAAAAAAAAACCAAACAAAACCCAACTTCATAAAGTTTTACACCTGATGAAAACACAGTCTATTATTTTTAGTAAAGATGGTGAAGTGAGCATTTATGTAAAAACACTGTCTTGCTTAGCACTGCGTATAAGTAAAATGTCCCAACAAGCCATCTTTAACAGAAAGCACCAACAAGCATCAAAGGAGTCGCAGCTAAGTTGTTAAAATGGGAAAAATACCCATTATATGTAAGACAGTGATTTATAAAAGCATATCTCCTGCTTACTAAATCAGGTCAATTTCCATCACTAATTGGGTCAGCTAACCACAAAAACACATGCTTCACTTCCTCTTCCAGCATGTCCTTGGTGGCTTCTCAGAATGTTAACATCTTGTGTACTTCATGGCAATACTTTGAAACACTCCAGAATCATTAATGTTCCTTTTGTAGCCAACACATTCCTTCTGTTCTGTTTTTCTCTTCTTTACCTCAGTTAATTTCCCCTTTCTATTTATCATCTTAAAATAAATTTTCTTTTTTTTCATATTCTTTGTGTTCAGCTGCTACTTTATATAAAATTTAAAATCTTTGGTCTTGTTGTTTTTTTTTTTGTTTGTTTTGTTTTACAATGATAAATTTTTCTGTAACTTATGTAGACATTTTTTGTTTCTGTCTATTCTTGCTTATTTCTCTTCTGTGTTTTATTTTGCTTCTTTTGATAAAACTGGGCATGCATGGCTTTTCTCCATATGCATCCTCAGTTCTTTCCTCCCTCCAGTATTCTTTTTCTCCTCTTTTTTACAGCAGGTTTGGCTTACCAGTCTCCTTCCCTCATTTGTTTAATCCAGACGCACTTGTTTTCATAATTATGAAAAATTTGGAACTTTGAAACTAAAATACCATAAAATATGCAGTGTTGATAGCTCATTTATGAAATGCATTTGAGAAATACAGTGAGATGATGTCAGATGTTAAATGGCAAATTCCTGCTTTTATAGAAAATGGAAAATTCCACAATACAGTGTTCAGGAGAGTCTTCTTATGTTTAGCAACCTGCAACTCTGAAGGTTTCAGCCTTACTGAACACACCCCATTGTTTTGCAGCTTTTAGTGCCAAGCAGACTGAACAAGTCTGCAGAGCAACAGGACTCTCCAGTCTAGGAAGAAAAACTGTATGTTCCCCGTGTTTACTCCACTCCCCTACAATGAAACTGACCACCACTTCTGAGAGAGGGAAACCTCCCTCTTCTTGTCTTTTTATGCCCATTCTGCAACTGGGCAGCAGGAATCAATCTACACAAGTGACTACACCTGGGCCAGAGGAATGGAGTGGAGAAAAGTTCATGATGCATCTCATAGAAGAGGTTAAGGGACTTGGTTGATGAATGGGTGTGAGAACTGGGGCAGGATGCACATGGAACATAAGATTGAAAAGTGGACTAACTCCTGTTAAACTTAGATCAGGAGCAAGTGGTTCATACTTTGCTGAGCAGTTTGAAGGAATAACAGAAAACAGAGAGTGGGAAAAGAAGCCCATTTAGAGAAGAAGTTCTTGAGAGAAGAAGTTCTTGCCCAGACAGAAAGATTGATATTAATTACTTTTGTAGGAAGAAAGAAACAACATGGGGAAAGTTTGCCAGGAGATGGGTACAGAGTGAGTGGAAGACTAATAAATGGGTGTAAGAATTAGAGAAGAGGCAACTGGAAACTAGTGAGAATATAGGAAGGGTGTGGTGAAGATGTCTGATGGAGGAGGTCAGTGCAGAGACTGGGAATGACAGCCATTTGGGAGGACCTCATGGACAGCTGTACTATGGGAGCCTCCAGAAATGACAGGGAGATTGGAGTTGTCTGTTCTGGAAAAGGAGGAGGGAATGAGATTACATATGAAAGGAGACTACAGCTGGGGTTAGAGATCAAAGAAAATAGAGACACTGACAAGAAACTCCAGGTGCATCTCACAAGACTGAGAGTGTAGGCAAAAAGGTGGCACATATATCTCAGTGTAGGTAGATGCAAGCTAATACATACAGATAAAAATAATCTAGCCCATGCCTACATGACTCTGAATGCAGAACTTAGCAGAACTGTCACTTACAGCTCAGGGAAGAAATCCTGGAGTAACTGACAGTTCTCCGAAGGAATCACCTCAGTGTGCAGTAGAAACCAGAAAACCTAGCTAGATTGAGAATAAAACAGGAAATGTCATTTTATATAATACATAAAACCTTGGGCCACCTGCGCAGAGTACTGTTTGAATAACTGAGTATTGCATGGCACCCTTCCTTCAAGATACAGGTGCACTGCACAAAATTACGATGCAGCTCTCCTATGAAGGGAGACAAGAGGCTGAAACTTTTTGGTTTACAGAGAAGGTGGCTGGTGGTGGAGAAAAAAGATATCATTGGCTTAAAAAATATTAATGGCAATGAGTAAGATGAACATAGAACTTTTATTCACCAAACCTTATGATACTAGCATTAGAGTATTGTTATTGAAATTGACACTTGGCTTCGAACAATCACAGAATTGTTGCAGGTGGAAGGGATTTCTAGAGATCATCTAGTCCAACCCCTCCACCAAAGCAGGTTTGCTTACAGCACATTACCCAGGATAACATCCAGATGGGGTTTGAATCTCTCCAGAGAAGGAGACTCCACAGCCTCCCTGAGCAGCCTGTTCAAGGCTCTGTCACCCTTACAATAAGGAGGTTTTTCCTCATATTTAGATGGAACCTCCTGTGTTCCAGTTTGTTCCCTTTGCCCCTTGTCTTGTCACTGGACACCACTGAAAAGAGTCTCTGGTTCCATCTTCCTTTCACCCACCCTTTAGATATTTATAGATATTGATAAATTCTCCTCTCAGTCTTCTCTTCTCCAGGCTTAAAAAATGACAGTACTTTTCACAGACAGTAGTTACCTGGAAATTGTTGATACAGGTCGTTGTGGAAGCAGACAGTATCAGCTAGTTCAAAAAGGTATTAAACCTAATGGTCTAGATACTCTTGGGGAAACACATAAATGTTCCTTCTCACTCCATAGTGTCATTGACTCCTTGCCTGATTGTTACCCCTATGGCTGGTTCTGCCTGCTGGTATCTCTTGTGGGTCATGGACAGGATCCCCTCAGATGTGTTAAGGAGAACATCAGAGAGGGCCTGGGCCTGTAATTTATGCTTGCTCCAAAGACAGGATAGAAGTGTCTGCCAGGGTCTAGGCCAGTAGTCTCATCTTAGGTGTACTGGATGGCAAGACTCGAGGAGGAAATGTCAAGGGATGGAGCCATCCACCCTTGTGAGCAGCTTGCTCTCACTTTAGAGTGTTCCTGTAGGCCCCTCCCCAAGGACCCTGATTCCCCACCACAGGTAGTTTCAGTTGAGTTCATGACCTCCCCGGGTAGCATGTTCCAGTTCTGTTACCCTCACTGTGAAAACGTTTCTCCTTATATTTACATGGACCCTCCTCTGTTCCAGCTTGCACCCACTGCCCCTTGTCCTATCATTGGATGTCACTGAGAAGAGCAGAGAGTTGGCCTGCTCATTCTGATCCCATTAATTGGATAGTGTCACAGAGTGAGGGGATATTTGGGTGTGAAGGGCCACTGGCAGTGTAATATCTGGGTCCTTCTTTTGCCAGTACTCCTTCCTGCATCAATGGAGAAACCCAGAAGTGCCATGAAGTCCAGCAGAGGACAGTGGGCAGTGTTGGTAGCACTCCAGCCCTGGGCAGGCATTCATTTTCCAGGGTGCTGGGAGTGGGTTAATCCCAGGAGAGGGGCAACATCCATGCACTTTTTCCAGATGCAAGGCAGGAGGAAGAGGGAGAGCAACAGACAACAGATCCCAGCAATTCTGCATGCAAGGTTATAAATATAGCTAGTGAATAGATAGTAGCTTCTCCAATGGCCATTGCTGGACCAGATGGGACATTTTGGTGTGATCCATCTGGGCTTTTATTCTTAGATTATTATTGAGATGAACATGAACAAGGTCACAAAATGAATGATTCAGAATTATTTGTTAAATAAAGTTGCTTGTGCAGTCCTAATATATTTTTTTTTCCCTTTACATGTATTACAGTGATTTAGTCACATACTATTGTACCTTCTAGGAAGTCTTTGGATCTATTGGTAAGAAAGTACTCTCTTTTGCTGATCATGTAGTCCAGACATTTTTTCTCCCTGGTAATACACCAAGCATTCCCATTCCTTATTTCATGTCTTCTATTCAAGCCTAGCCCAGAAAATATTTGTTTCTACTTGAATTCCTTTTTGGTGCTCACCATTTTTTTTCTAGCACTGACTTTGCAGTCAAGTTCTTTTAACCCAGCAAGTTCATGCTATAAATTCAAACAGGACAAGACCTTGTGCTGAATGCAATTTTTGCTCTTTATAGCTACTGACAGAACTGACAAAGAAAAGAAAGGCACACCATAAATTTGCCAGTAAAGCTTACATATTTTAGGTATCTTAGCATCAAAAGACTTATTAACAACTAAACAATAATAACTAGGAAATGCCAAGCAAAGGTGAGATGCATGAAATTCAAAGACTACAGGTAGTTTCCACCCCTTCAACATGAGAAATGATTGAGAAACACAACTTTAGTAATGAAAAGGAGCATCTGGTCATGGGTTCCAGCTGCTAGTCCTCACATGGGTCACATTTATGTTGGATATGCAGACCCAGATTTGAGCATAGAGGTTAACTAACATGTATCTATTGTAGGAAACCAGGGAATTAGCATCCTCTTTGACCCAGACTGGCAATTATTATCAAATATCTGAAAATGTGGCACAAAAAAATTGATAAAATTGAATCACTTCTTCAGTAGAAAACAAACTTGCCACATCTGCAAGTGCTAATGCTAATTTTATTCTTTGTGACTATTACAGCTCCCCCTTAATTGAGTGTTACAGGGAGAGGCAGGAAGCCTGGCAAACCACAGAAATATAAGCAGATCATGCTGGTACTTTTTAAGTAATGTTCCAGTTGCAATGTAAGTTGCTGTAATGCTGCACTGATTGCTGCTATGCCCTGTATTTGATGTAGCAGACATTATTGCCTTTGCTTAACTCCGCTTGTGGCTGAAAATCTCTTCAATGAGAAATCTAAAGAGTGTTCTAGTGACCTCCATGCGAAATTACTCTTATGCTTACAGTGAGGAGCTGTTTTACTTGTAATCAATAGCTGAATACTTGTAATCAATAGAACAGGTGTTTTAGTCTAATCAATCTCCTTTGAAAATCATTATTGTTATAACTGTCTGGCATTAGACTTCAGAAGGGCAGTTACAATAGAAATAGTAATTCATAGGTAGTATCACAGATCAATAAAAACACTGTAAGCTTCTGATGAGTTCTTTTTAATATTGTTAAATATTAAAAAATCTGAGTCTGCATATGGAACATAAATGTGACCCATGTGAGGACTAGCAGCTGGAACCCATGACCAGATGCTCCTTTTCATTACTAAAGTTGTATTTCCCAATATTAATCTCTTTGGACAGAGATTTTTTTGTTATGCTCCATAGTCGTTTAAGTATGTTTCTAAAAAAGGAAAGTCACTCAAAACCATTCAGAAATTTCTAAAATGATGTTAAAGAAGAAAACACTGTCTACACGCTTTAAAGACAGAAACATGAGCAAGGTTTTTGTCATGAAAATGTAGCTTGCATTTGTGAAGTGCTATCTGGATTGGGCCGATTTATAAATTATTGCATATTTCATCTGACACAAGCTCATATTTCCTAAGAGATACCAGCTAAGGCCTCTGTGTATTATTTTTAAGATGGTTTATCTGATTTCTGCCTATGCTCCAGGAGCTCAGTTTCTGTGCCATGATTGTGCATAAGCCAAGTGATATGTTATTGCAGCATCCTCTTCATAAGTCATTGATGCCATCCCTTTCCATAAAACCTAGAAAAATCTGAATCTTAACTGCTGTAGATACTAGTGCAAGGAAAGTTAGGAGACAGCCTTTGATGGCTCTGTCCAAGGCCAGCTGGGACCACGAGCATATTAAGGTGCCTCTGAAAGCTGCTCTAAACCTGTAGCTCCTTCAGAGCTACCAATGAGACTAGACTCTGCTTTGCTTATGATTTTTCTTTCCTCTACTCCAGCTTTCCTAATGACTGAACTCTGAGGTTAACAGCTAGGACATACAGCAAAGATAATGAGGAGGCACAGAATCCCCTGAAGAGAGACCTCCTCTACTGGGGCACAGCTTGCTAACCATGCTCCTTCAGCTTCTCACCAGTTGCGTTTGAACATTGATAAGCAACCTCACTCAGTTGGCATAAAAGCATGAGTCAGATTTGTAATGTTTACGGTATACTGAAATACATTCTTGAAAAGCTGCTCTTGAAGAAAGCAAAACAATCTTAGAGAAGTTCCTGCTGAGTGAAACAACAAGGAAAGTATCAATTTTTTAAACTTGTTCAACTTTTGCACATACCTTTCTCAAAAATGGAGACAAGTTTTGTTCTACAATGAGATCTACACTGGAAATAGCTTACCTAAAGTACAGGTTTGGTTTCTTGCCTTTGGATTTGTCTTTTCCCTTGTATCCTTTGCCTTATTTGCTCCTTATCCCAAGTAAGCCATCATTCTGAAACCGTTCCCTGCAATGCTGCCAAGCAACACAGCACAAACATCACACAAATGAAGGGCGAGGAAATAGTGTGCTTACAGTTGACTCACAGGAACAAAAATAATTATTTCCAGCTTGCCTGCATGCAATGTGAATTTCCAGCTTTGGCATGTCCTGTTTAAGAATGAAAAAAAAAAAAAAAAAAAAGGAGTGTATTGCTGTGATCTGGCTCCTCTTTCCTCCTTCAGTTTTCTGCTGAAGAGCAACAAACAGATCAGGAGGACATGAAGCTTGCTCAACACTTGGTGGCATAAGGGTGGCTTGGAGCATTCAGAACTGCTGCTCTCAGTTGTTCCAGGGATGGAAGAGATGTTTCTTCCCATGGTATCACCTTCCTAGCTCTCCAAAGTGTAGCCAGAGACCTGAAGGGGACAGAGGTGATACGGGGGGACCAGTCATTACAGTAAATAGAACTTTTTGATGCATTCCAAAAAAACATAAAAAAACAACTGATGCTTTGACAATTTTAATTCACTTTCAAACTCTGTTCTTAGCAGTCATGATAGGTTTATATTACCAGTTTATAGCTTACACTACAATCAGCTCAAACTACAAGTGTGATGCCAGCTAAACAGCAGACCCATCCAGATTTTCTGTCTCCTCTTATATCAGACATTCTGGTCATCTGCTTTGTTTAAGGTAACACACTTTCAGACAGTGATTTAGCACCAGTTTTAGGGAATGCTCCAAAGTAGCAAGCCTTAGTGGCTTGCACATTCTCTTCTATGAGGAGAGGCTGAGAGAGCTGGGATTGTTCAGATTGGAGAAGAGACTCAGAGGGGACTTCATCACACTCTCAGGCAGGGACTGGGCTCTTCTCCCAGGCAACCAGTGCCAGGATGAGAGGGCAGGGCCTGAAGCTGCGCCGGGGGGGTTAGGTTGGATCTTAGGAAGTACTTCCTCACAGAAAGGGTGATAGAACACTGGAATGGACTGCCCAGGGAAGTGGTGGAGTCGCATCCCTGGAGGTGTTTAAGGAAAGATTGTATGTGGTGCTGAGTGGCATGGTCTAGAGAGACCTTACTGTGGCCTTTCAGTATTAAAGGGGGCCCATCAGAAAGATGGGGACAGACTTTTGAGCAGGGCCTGCTGTGATAAGACAAGGGGTGATGCTTTTAAATATGGACCAGGTTGCCCAGAGAGGTAGTTGCTGCCCCATCCAGGTGAGGTCGGTCAGGGCTCTGAGCAACCTGCTCTAGTTGCAGATGTCCCTGCTCCCTATGGGGGGATTGGAAATATACCTGAAATATACCTTGTAATATACCTGAAAGGAGGTTGTAGAGAGGTGGGTGTTGGTCTTTTCTCACAAGTCACAACTGGTAGGACAAGAGGAAATGTCATCAAGTTACACCAGGGGAGGTTTAGTTTGGACATCACAAAAAACTTTTATACAGAAAGGGTTATCAAAGACTGGAATGGGCTGACCAAGGAAATGGTTGAATCACCATCCCTGGATGTATTTAAAAGCTGTCTAGATATGGTGCTTAAGGATACGGTGTAGTAGTGGCCCTGGTAGAGTTAGATAATGGGTGGACTTGATGATCTTAAAGGTCTTTTTCAACTATAGCAATTCTGTGATTTCTGTGACTCTGTGATATATATACTTGCTTTCATAAGGGTAATTTTATAGTGAATTGTAGCATATATTTTTAGATATTGATATTTATAATGCTTTGGGTTTGGGGTTTTCTTGGGGGAGGGAGTTTTGGGTTTGTTGTAGGGTTTCTTTTTTTTTTGTTGTTTGTTTGTTTGTTATGTTTGTTTTTTAATAATAATAAAAAGAGAAGTCCTTGTGTCAAGCACTGTATTTTGGGCTGTATAGTGTGTACTGAAGAACAGTGGATAAGTGTTATTAAAGTGAAATAAAAATCTAGTAATAAGCATAACTTCAGAGACATTTTCCCCAAGCAGCCTGAGAGGATAAGGTTTTTGAGTGTGGGAGCATGTTGCAATTCCAGCTATGGTCACCACTCTAGGTTACTTGGGCTTTTCCTAAGACATGCTTGCAATTAGGCTAGCATTGGAACCCTGCTGAGTTTGTGCACAAAGCTTCTGATGACTAATCAATTGAAAACTACTAACAATGGCAGTGCTGCTTATTTGTTAGGACACTTTAGCAGAAACAAGGTGAGAAAATAAGAAAAGCACAGCTTCTGCAAGAACTCAGTGATGATGCCATCACAGGTTCCCTAAACACGCGTACAGCTGACAACAAAATCGACTGCTTGGCAACATATTAATCAAAGTACTTGGCCTAGTCTCTGGAAGAATTTGAGGCAGCACTTAGCACAGTGATTCCTGTTCAGCCAGTTAGAGCTCAGCCCTATGAGAGAGAATGAATTAGAGTAAATTAGGGTAAATTACAGTAAAAAGGCAAAGGGTTCACACTCCAGTCGTCGGAAATCAACTGCTGTAGATAATTAATTATCTTATTTTGCCATGAGCATTATTTTATTATGAGCATTATCTACCACATATCTGCTACTTTGATTTTTTTTGCAAGGAATGTCTCAGCTCAAGCAAAGATAGGTCTCTATGTTGCTTCCTCTGTCTCATGTTGCTTTGAACTTTTATAGATGGTAGGAGAAAACAGCAGTACAGTCATTTCTGTGTGCTTCTAAGGCAACTAACCCTTCCTTCTAATATAGGGTGAAATCACCAACATACCTCAGTGTCTCCTGGGACAGGTTTATTTTTCAAAGCTCAATCCACTGCAAGTTACTGCTTCTAAAGATTCTTCCTTTCTCAGTGACCATATTTCAGGTCTGCTGTAATAGTGCACATCCTTTTTGTGCTCTCCTAGCAATTTAAAGAGGAATGTTCTTGTATGGTTTCCTCAGGCCACATCATTACTCCAGTTTACTTGTTGCTTTTGTTCATGTAATTTTAGTGGTATTCTAGCAAGGAACTGGATAATCTGATTATAGACAAGCAGTTTGTCCAGCTTTTATTGTGTGCTGTCCCTTTCTGGCTGCGTGAGAAAGCTAAATCTAGAATTCCTTTGCTCACAGTTGTTGGTTCCTTTTCAGCATGTTGTCCTTTATTGTACCAGACTTAATAATAACTGCTGAGCACTCGCTGTACATAGCAAATTGCAAAAGCAGAAGTTAGAGAGCTGCTCTGTGATAACAGCAGACAGATTGTAGTCATTGGAGACAAGGACATTTTAAATTCACACACTATATATATGACGGATAAAATGTTGCATCCATCTTACAAACTTCACTGAAAGTTAATTGCAGCCATTTCGGTTGCACTTCTGCTGACTCCAAGAGCTCTAACCCACAAAACAGGATAAGATCTTGAGGTGGCTGTGAGTCAGGCAGAGATAGCAAGTTGTGAAACTTGATTTTCATTTCAATGACTCAACTACTGGCTAGCGAAGCCCTCACTTGCTTCAGGTCTGACAAGTATTGTTAGTGCCAACATACTGTCTCCACCTCAAGGAAGTCCTAATGACACCAGTAATAACCCTGAAGCCATTCCGGGATACCTTGAGAACTGTTTTAGTTCAAACCAGTAATAGTACAGGTAATGTGGGTAATGCAAGCACAGCTGATTTACTTAAGTAGTAATGTGGTGAAGCCACAAAAGCAAGGGTTTGGACCTGCTTAGTCACATTGGAAATGACCGAGGCTATAGAGCTTCTGTGTGCTGAAGGCAAAAAAAAAAAAAAAAAAAAAGATGCTGTCAGCACTGTTCTTCGGAGGCAAGTAAAAAGAGATGCAGAAAAGGTAGAAGAGAAGCACCCTGTAAAGAAACCTACAGTGATTCTGGATGGACAGGAGGAGAAAGGTGCTCCTAGCACACATCTCTGGTTAAAGGTTGCAGTGGCAGGCATAACTGCAGAGGCCTCCTCCACTTAAGCTGCAGTTGCACATGGAAACATGTAGAACTAATGAAAGATCTTCTAGCTCTTTTAAAAAGAAAAAACATACCTCTGCTTTTATTTTAAATGAGATGCTGAATGTGAAATCTGTCTTTTGACATAACTGGTATGTTCATTTTTTTCACTTACTTAAGATATCAGTTTGAGATCAGTTGCTTTATACAGAATAAATCTGCTTTAAGTGGATATACATGATTAAATAGGAACTCTCTTTGTTTTGTGTGGAAATCCTGGACAGTGTGACCGAACAAGCCTCACTACATGAAAACATGTTTCAAGTTACTGCCATGTATAAAAAGTATGTCAGACATCTCCGTAAGAGTAACACTAAAAGCACTATTACGAGTGCAATGTGATGTCCATGTCTTTGGGTTTTGGTTTCTACCCCGTCCTCTCCGAGAAGAGTGAGCTTTGTAGAAGAGGACATTAAGGGAAGGCATCTAGCAGGACATGCAGCTACTCAGTTTTGATTTAGACTTTGGACTTGGCTAATCGGACAATCAACCACTTCTGCATTTCAGATTTTCTGGAATGAGGATCTTGGTGGGTCCAAGATGTTGTGTTGAAACAGGTGTGTTCAGACTGTGAGAGATTCAGAACTGGTTTATGCTTTCAAAGATTAATAGCTTTTGGTGCTGCAGCTATAGTAACATATAGCTCAATATAAATAGGCTCTCTGGCACAAATTTGTGTTTCTTGCTTGCTTTCCACATCAACCTACATTAAACTACAAGTTCAATGACAGAACTTCAGTGGAATTACTGGACTGCCTTTGAATTAACTGGTGTGACACAGTCACCACTTCCAACAGCAGTGATCGATGTGTCAGAAGCCATACCTTTCAGGGACAACTGGAACAACTTGCTGTGTCACTCTGAAGCTCACCCTGGCCAGTTACCCCAGGATAATGAAGGATATAAACCTCTGTCTGGCTTCTTGGTGCTGACTGATTTCTGAACAATGCAGTCTCACTAGCAGCAACCTGGCATCAGCCCAGAGGCTTTAGCCCTGAACATGCCTTGGAGACCTGCAGCTGGAAGCAGTGATGAGCTTTTCAGAATCAAGCATGAACTGGGTGCCCAGGTACACTGACACAGTTCACTGTGCAACTGAGGTAATAGGTTGGGTTGTAAAACTCACTTGGGGAAACAGCTCTACAGTGGAACAAACCCAGAAATTCACAACACAATAGAGTTTACTCCTCTCTAACTGGAGTCCTACTAGATGTTTCATGCTCAGTCACAGAAATCTCTAGGAAACACCCTCTGCTCTGAGAAAAATGCGTGTTTTGCTCCTGAATCACAATCTGGCAGTGCTGACACTTGTGTGTGTTCTCTTGGACGTGTTCTTCTGGTTTGGAGTGATGAGTTTCTCTCAGATGAGTGCCAGAGAGTACTTTGGTTTTTACTTCAAAAGTGTGGTGATGACAGATAGGGGACATCAGAATTATGTCAATGGTGATGTGTGCCAGATTCTACAAACGACCATTTTATCTTCAACTTTTATCAAGTATTATATACCTCCAGTATATCAGTGTTAGTCTTCCTTGAGGCTGCTGGGTTTCTGGCATGCTCCCTATTCTCTTGGTACATGGTTGAGGGCTTTCCTGGTCATTGCTAGCTACTGGAGACACTTCTTTCTCTGAACCCCACCTTGTCACAAACTTTCAAATTTTGTGCAGCATAATTGGAAGCAGTGCTGTTTTCCTTTGGATACTGTGGAACAAAGTATTGTGCAGATAAACACTTAAAGCACTCTAATATCTTTGTTCTTAAGATTGTGATGGCCTATGGAGTTTCTCCAGTTTAGCCAGACACCTTCGCACCACCCTTGACTCAAAATGAGTGAAGGCAAAAGCAGGTAAAAGCATTTTGCACAGCTGAAAAAGACATGAGAGCTTGCAAAGTCTTATCACATGCACAGCAACAATCACACACAGCAACAGGAACAAAAATTTACCCATCCAGCTCATAAAGATTTTTCTACCCCCTTATATCATTAGATAAGCTGGTAAACATTTCACAGTTTCCTCTCTGAGAGCTCCACGCCTCAAGCCAGCTCTTCATCCTGATGTTGTTAGCACGGAAGAAAGTCAGTATGAGAATCCCTTCTTTCCCCTAATTACTGTTAACAAAATGAAGATGAAGAAAAAAACTAGCCCTTGTACCCAAAAAAACCTGAGCTTCCCACTTGGGAAAGAGTAATTATTCTGTGAGTCTGGAATAGGGGATCTCCTCTACCATTTAGTAAGTTAAAACATGCCTTCCCACATGTTTCCAAACCTTTAACCAAGTCGTCAGTGCCTCCATGTTGGCTTGGAAGTTCTTCAAACCTCAAGATGAAGCTTCTTCTTACATTACATTTTTATAATTCATATTAAAACATATGTTTACTTCAACTCAAATGTAAATAGAGTTAATGCATGTGGGCCTTGAACAAAAGCAGAGGTGGGGATAAGTAATCACTCTGCGTACAGTCTTTGAGGAGTGACTACGAGTAAGCTTATGGGAATCAAACTGGAGGAGGTGATGGCAAACTCAAGGAAGAAAAGGCACTGATTTGAAAACTATGTACAAGGAAGCAATCGCAGAAAAAATTCTCCAGGTCTGAAAAAAATCTGCATTTCTATGTTTGAACATGTTTAATTTCACCATCAATCTAGAGAATGAGAACTGTAGAGGACTACCCAAACCCTAAAGGAAGAAACTATTGTTTGAACAAAACAAGTGATACCCTGGCATCGTGTAACATGGACAACTGACCAAACACATCAAAATTAAACACATGATGGAAAGCAAACAAAGCTCTTCTACAAATATCAAGATTAAGCAACTTCAGGGGATGGAATATGGGAATGGTGGCACAAAGCACTCATGTCTGTTCTCGTAAATACCAGACAGAAGTGAGAGTCCCTGCACTCACTTCATGAATGGGATATTGGATTTGCCAAGGATGGGGTTCATTTGTGCTACACAGGTTCACGGAGCAGGTATGCTTATGGCTATATGGAGCATGTCCTAGCTGCACTGTGGTGCACTGGTAGAATCTGGCTGTTTGAAGATATGAAGTGTCTCTGCTCCCACTGGGCTGCCAAATGGGCATTAGCATCATGATGTGGCAAATCCAGGGCACTGAGCTGGCCACGAGGCTCTCATGCTTTCCAAGAAGACGGGCAACGAAGCTGGTAAAAGGTCTGGAGAAAATGACTTATGAGGAGTGGCTGAGGGACCTGGGTTTGTTTAGTCTGGAGGAGACCTTATTGCTTTCTACAGCTACCTGAAGGGAGGTTGTACTGAGGTGGGTGTTGGTCTCTTCTCCCAGGTGACCAGTGATAGGACAAGAGGAAATGGGCTTAAATTACTCCAGGGGAGGTTTAGGTTGGATAGTAGGAAAAATTTATTTACACGGAGTGGTGAGGCTCTGGAACAGGCTGGCCAGGGGAGGGGGTTGAATTACCATTCTTGGAGGTGTTTAAGAAACATCTAGATGTGGCACTTTAGGACATGGCTTAGTTAGTGGTCCTGTTTGATGATCTTGAAGGTTGTTTTCAACCTTAATGATTCTATGATTCTGTAAGATCAGTCTTATCAGGGCTTGCCATGAGGCCCGAGGGCATCATCCTGAGGAAAAACCGGTGTCCACACATCACTGAAGTAAACTCTGCTGCCCTGGGGTCACAGCCCAGGTGGCCAAAAGAAGTGGGTTGTTGCCAGAGATAACAGGGTGAGCTCAAAACTGCGGGAGTTACCACATGGGAGGCCACACAGGAGGCCACCATGACGGCCAGCGGCCCTGCGCCAGCTGCCCGCACGCCCTCGGGGCGGGGGTCACATCAGTCCCTCCCGCCCTGAAGCACACGCCTCCAGCGAGCCGGCCCCGGGGCGCGCGGGGCGGCCCCCGGGGCGGGCACTGAAGGGGGCGAGGCGGGGCCTGCTGCCCGCCCGCTCGTCCACTTGCTCTGACCCACTATGCGGTGCGGGCCGGGGCGGCTGGCGGGGCACAGGGAGCGGCTGGAGGTGAGGAATTAGCGGCGGCCGGCGTGGCAGCAACAACCTCGCTCTCTCCTGGGACGAGGCTCGGCTCGGCGGGGCTCGGCTCGGCGGGGCTCGGCTCGGCTCGGCTCGGCTCGGTTTCCAGCGCCGCCAGCGTGACGGGGAGGGCAGCGCGGGGCCGGCCGCGGTAGCGGTCGGAAGGCAGCCGGGCGGCAGCCGGTTTTCCCTGCGTTGCCCTTTTGCGTTGTGTCTGGCAGAGGGGGGAGGGGGCGGTAGCGGGAGAGCCCAGGAGAGTCCCCCCAGGGGTTGCGGCGGAGGCGGGGCTCAGCTTTTCAGCAGGTAGATGGAAGGTTTGCAAAAAAACCCCAACCCCTAAACCCTCGTTTTCTGTTAACTTCGGCCGTGTTTTGAGGTCGTTTGTTTCGGTGCGCGGTGTGTTTGCACAACCCCGCTACCCCTGCGTGCGACTGCCTGTTTTGCTGCTCTTACGGCTCCAGGCAGCTTCCGTGGAAGTAATTTATTTTACATGTGTATCTGCTTCCTCGTTAGGTCTCGTGCTGTACAAACTCAGGTAGGAAGCATGGTAGGAAACTGACGAGTAAGAAGGGCTGAACGCTAGCACGTTTTTTCAAGCACTTGTAATCAGGAAGCACGATAAAACTCGGCATAAATCTTCTTGACCTGGTAAAAGCACTGCAGAAATTATTTCTTGCATAACCGTGGTCAAGCGGGAGGGTTTTTTTTTAACTGTTTATATGACAACAAGAACAAAGCTTTGGGTGAAAGAGATGCCTGCAAAAATACCAGTCTCAAACCTAGTCCCGGACCCGGGCCGATGGCAGCCGAATCGGTGCTTGGCAGCAGCCTGTAGAACCCCAGCTTGGTAGAAATGAGCTGTCAGTGAAAAGCTACTGAGCTGAGTCGAGCTTCTGCTTCGTTCCCAGCAGCAGCTCTTAAGTTTGGAGAGCTTAAGTTGCGAGTTTTCATCAGGAACTTGAGCAAAATGCTGGATGGGTTTTGTCTTAATTCTTCATTGCTTTGGCAGCTGTGTGCTTGTTTGACTTGGACCGTTTGTATGTGCTTTTTGAGTTCTCAAAAATCAGGTTGGAGTTGCTAAATGAATGTGCTCGCCTTTCATATAGATTGCGAAATTGGAGTGCTGTAAAAGCCAAGAAATAAGCATAAAACTCTTGCATAAAAATTGTTTAACAGCACAGAATCCTTCATCTGGTTATTTTAAATTAATCTTTAAATAAGAAATACTAATTACTTTTTTTTTTTTTTTTTTTTGGTAAGCAATAGTACTGATTTCATTTCCCCCACCTCCAAGAATAATAGATTAATTTTTTAATACTTTGCATCCCTGTATTTTTAACATGTACGGTTTCAGCTGCATGAGCCCTTTTGGTCCTTCTAAATGCCTCTTTAACTGTACTTTGAAGATGTTAGAGGAAAAGTGATAATGTACTTTGGACTCAAATAAGAGATATTCCATGTTAAAGTCCACATTACTTTATATTGACAGGTATCAGGAGTTAAAATGACAGAAAATTCTTTGAAGTGCTGACTGCGAAATGAGTTTCTTCCACTTGATGCTGAAAGGAGGTACTGTTTTGAAGTGATTTGAATACTGATAAGATCGCTCCTTTCAAGGTGTTTTGGATGCTCTCATTGCATCCAGTTTGACTTGAAGATGAAGCGGGTGGATAGGTAGATCTACACTGTACTAGAATCATCTAGAATCATCTGGTGGTTGCTAGTTGTGTAAAGCTACAGATGTCCATCTTTTTTTTTTTTTTTTTTTTTTAACTGTCCTGTTCTTTGGTGAAAGAGGAGGCAGTACCTATAACAAAAAGCTCAGACTCAGATTTAGAGCAGTAAATACTTTGTCTCAAAGTTGACCTGGAATTCAGCTTATAAAGATTTAACTATTGAAGGCTTGTTTGTGACTATTATTCTTTGATTTCTGTGACTTCATTTCGATGTAGCTTGAAGAGAATGTCTTGGATAATGTGTTTTCCTTAAATTTGTGACTTTTCCATACTCCTGCAATTTGCAGGATTGTCTGGAAAGGAGGCATTTAAGGGCTAAAGTCTGTGGTCTTCACTGGAGTGTCAGAATAACACAGTGGGCAACCAGATCTACTTCTAGAGGGTGCTTGTGTATCATTTGTGTGACTCAGTGTTCATTCATGCCCTTGTAAAATCAATAGGTGCATTTTCTTTTTTATATGTTGAGAATCTTGGACAAAGAAGTTAGAAAAAGTGGCAGACTGGAAACAAGGTATAGTCCATTAGAAACTTTATCTTGCTTTGCTGGCATGGTTTAACCCCAGTAGACAGTTTAACAGCTTAATCCTGCTGACAGGAGTCACAACTTCTCTGGGCAACTTGTTCTGGTGTCTCGCCACCCTTACAGTAAAAAATTTCTTCCTAATATCTACTCTAAATCTACTCTCTTTCAGTTTAAAACCATTACCCCTCATCCTATCGCAACACTCCCTGGTAGGAGTCCCTCCCCACCTTTCCTATAGGCCCTCTTCAGATACTGGAAGGCTGCTATAAGGTCTTCCTAAAGCCTTCTCTTCAGGCTGAACAATCCCAACTCTCTCAGCGTGTACCCAGCTGCCTGATCATCTTCGTGGCTCTCTTCGGCCCATTCCAACAGGACCACGTCTTTCTTACACTGAGGGCCCCAGAGCTGAACTCAGTATGCCAGGTGGAGTCTCACAAGAATGGAGTAGAGGGGGAGAATCGACTTCCTTAACCTGCTGGCCACACTTCTTTTGCTCACAACACAGTTGTCTTTCTGGGCTGCAAGCACACGTTGCTGGGTCATGCTGAGCTTCTCTTCAACTGATACCCTCAAGTCCTTCTCCACAGGGCTGCTCTCAATCCACTCATCACCTACCCTCTAATTTGTGCTCATGATTGCCCTGACCCATGTGCAGGACCGTGCACTTGGCCTTGTTGATCCACAGAATGGTCCATCTACCAAATTCACATCTCTCCAATTTAGACACAAGGATGTTCTGAAGGATGGAGCCCCCATAGACAGTGATCAATACTGAAAGCAACTTAACAGTGGTGTGCTGATATGCTGTTGAGGAGCTTAGAAGTTTTCTATGCTTCTTGACCATTTTTTTTTTTCATTGCGTTGGCCCATGTGTTAAAAACTGGAGACAGAAAATTTGGAAAAACAAAGATACAACTCTGTGTTTTGCACAGCTTCTTGAAGGACAAGTTTGCTAATTCTGCTGCAAGCAGACTTTGGGACCCAGCATGTCTCTAAATGTTTTCTTATGGCATTTAAAGTTGGCAGTGTGCCCAAGTCAAGGGACAAGTTTTGGGAAGATAAACATCCTGCAAAGAATAAAATGTCAGTATCTTAAATTATGTCCATGTCTGCTGTTTTCAAGATGTTAATTTTAGAAATTTGAAGGAGCAGTAGTAAGTTGTATTTTAATTATGAGTAGATAAATGTTAGGAAAGTAACTTGTAAATCAAACCTTTTTTTTTTTCCTTTAAGCCCAGCAGGCTTTGAGCTGCAACAGTTTCTCAAACTAAGTATGTAGTCAATGTCATCAGTGAAATTGCCATTCTCTCTACAAAAGTAAGACTTTTGAGCTTCTGTGGCTGTATCACAGGGACATTTCATATTGCTGAGACTGGGATGAAAGGCACTACAGAGCTACAGGTATTAGGTGTGTTGAGCAAACATCTCCTTTTTAAACAAAGTTTACTGTTCCACATTTGTGGATTTTGAGGAGTGTTTTTCTGTATATTTTGCTTAAGAAAAAGTGTAAAAGCCTTGTGTGGTCACTTGGAAACGGAATAGAAGTGCTCCATATATTGTGAGGTATTGCAACTGCAAATCTGGAGGCTTCTTCCTTTTTTTCCAAAATTTTTGAGCTTTACCACTGCTATATTTGAAGGGGGTGTGTGTATGTGGAGTTTGAAACAACAGAACTTTAAAAGTGTTGAGCCTTAGCATACAATATTAGAAAGATATCCACTCTTGGTACTGGAGACCAGTAATGGGTGTAAAATGTAAAGCTTAACCTGTGGGGTTGCTTAGTTATTCTAACTTGCCCCAAAATTCAAGTATTCATTGTTTCCTTTCATTGTCTACTTAGATCTTGTTTTGTTGGTTGCTTGACACCTGTGTAACGTTATCTTGGTTTTGATACAAGTTTCATCTTCCAAAGGTCTTTGCTAGAATTCTCGGTCAATCTTTACTGCAAGTTTTGTTGTTGATCTTTTGTTTTAAGTCATCTGTAGTGTAGGCAGAGGGATGCTGTTCCTTTTATGTTTAGGATGCCTGTAGAAAATGTGGTTTTGTATGAGTATGCTGCTGTCCAAATTACGTGTGTTGTAAAATAATTTTTTTCCCTTTCTTCACTATTTACAGGTAAACTGAAACTCCAAGAATGATGGTCAGCTCATTGGCAAGTTACAGGAAAACCACATGCCTGGCGACTAAATAAAGATAATGGTATGAGTGCTCTGTCAGATAAACTGTCCAAAAGTAGTACATACTTGGAGGCTGTTATTGTTGAACTCTGCTCTATGTGTCACTCCCTACGACCCCAACACTTCTGCATATGAAATGTCTCAAAAGAAGGAGCTGGTGTGACTTAATTGTCACTGAAGTGAACTACATTGGTTACAAAAGTAAGTAGAGGTCATGTGTGGTTTTTTGGGGGGTATTGTCTTTTCTTCCAACCACTTCTGACTGGGTAGAAGGCTGATATTAGCTAGGACACATGCAGTGAATATTTTGCAGTGGATTGTTGTCTGAGAAACCAGGTTGTTTTACAGTGAGAGGCAACAGCATGTAATATACTTGGGAACAGAGTAAAATCAAGACAGCTAAATGCAGGAAGCTGTCAGAAGGGAAAAGGGTTAAGTGCTTGCTAGCTGGCTGGCAGTAGAAGGCTTGGGAAGGGCTCTGATGATGTCTTGGGAAGAAAAAGTAGGCACATCTGAGAGGGGAGCAGGACCTGTTTAAGATTTAGAGGTTTCATGGAAGCCATGTGCCATGGAGGCCATGAGGGCAGTGGGAATCTATTCAGTCTTGTCTTTGTGGAAGAAAGCTGCAAGGATGACCTGAGGTGTGAAGTGAAAATACAATTCTTTAACACTTTGGTTTGTGTCTCACCACAACATATCATTTTAGCTGCGGTTTCCACACATTTGACTTCAGACACAAACTTAAGTGTCAGATCATACTGGAGTTACAGTGTGTCCTCCTGCAAAGAATTAAAAATTCATCTGCTCTTAAAAGCAGTGCTGCCTCAACTGTACAAGAGAAGTTCAAAGAATGAAACCTCATTCTGGTGGGCTTGGGGGTTTTTAAAGCTTAACTATGCTGGCAAAAGAAAATTACACTATGCAAGAGTTATTCCAGTAGAAATTTGGAAATATTCCAGTAGAAAGCTGAGCAGCCTTCTATAGAGGCTAACAGTTGCTGTAGTTGAAATCTTCAAAGGCTGGGACTAAATTGCCAAACCCATTTTTCCCTCCCCAAGATGACTAATTCTACTGAATATATATATATATATATATATTTTTTTTAAGTAGTGCAGGATGCAGAGGACAGTGCAGCTTGAGCACTTGTACATCATTAATAGAAAAAAATCTTCTTTACAGCAAAAGATGACATCTACATTTTTGCTCGTTGGTCACCTTGTTCTACTGATACCGCTGTTCAATGCTGGTAAGTTAAATACATTGCTGAAATTACAATTTTAAAAAAGAAAAACTACAAGAGACAAGTTGTATGTATTTGGTAGAAAATAGTTGTTGAGAGCAAATAGTGGATTTGAGGTTTGGTTTTGCTTCAGTGTGTTGAAGGTATGCTGAATACCTCTTCCTAGATTGAAGTTGCACTGGGGATGGAATAGACACATCGACATAAATATTTTTAAATCTAGCCACATAAATTTAGGTTACTGAGGCTTTGATTAGCCTCTTCCTGATTCCTATGAAGAAAATCTAAAAAGATTGGCTTCCTTAAAGCTAGCTCACATGCCTTCTTTAAGAAACATGCTATAGCTTTCAAGCAATAGGGGTCAGTTTCCTTTTACACTTAATTAGTAATATTTCTAATGGCAGATATGATTTTTCAGTAAATTTTAGAACTACATAAATTAATGATGCTTGTCTTGTGGCTCTAGACATAAGCTGTTTAATGTCTCTGTATAGTTTAATGTCCATAGGCACCTACTTGGAAATCTTTAAATTAGGTGATAGGAAGGTGGTGGTATTAGAAAATTTACTGAAGAATTTATTATTTATTTATTTATTTAATTCAATACATTAGCTTTGGATTT